>CM074579.1:14290000-14445000 GCA_037305975.1 Chrysolophus pictus | reverse complement strand
AACAGCATCAACTTTAAACATTAAAAACTTGAACCACAACCACAATAAAACAGCAGAGTTAGACATGAACCACAGGTTGTACAGTACAAAAAAGCACACCATAGACAACCAAGATAAGATCAACACTTTGCTTATTACGTGAAGGATTGTCCCGAGGGACTGCCAAGAGCAACGCCCTCGTAATTTCAACTCTAGCATCAGGCTCTTAGTTCTGCACTTTGACATTTGCCACTGAGTGCTCACTCAGACTGCAGAATAGCTGTGTCCCATTAACAAGGCAGGCCTAGTTGCATTAGGATGCTCTGAGATAGACGCAAACACTACTACGGTTTTCTCTTGGTGCTCAGTTAAATATTGCCTCTGTCCTAACGGCGTTTTTCAAAATCTGCAAGCAATGTCATCACTAGAACTCCTTCATTAAAATAAAAGCACTGTCCTTGACTGTCAAGCAGCTACTTCTCATGCAACAGTGACCCCAGTTTGACAGAAGACCACAACGCACACAGGTCAAACATGTAAGCGAGATTTTAAGCCAAATTTCACTGTTGTCTTAAAGGTAAAATTTAGTTCGTTATGCAACTAGCCGTCTGTATATTACACCTTCTCCATTTTGACTTTACTTAGATTTGATTTCTAAAGCATTAGGCATCCTTACATATTTTTGTACGTATTTGCCGTGGGTTTCACATTTGGTGACTGGTTAGCAGTGTGCTGGCCATCTTTGGTTTGTAGAGGAAATCTCAACCATGAACAATCAAGGGGGTTGAAAAGAACTGGTTAAATGCTAGCTTCGTACTCAAACTCGAATCTACGCTACAACACGCCACATTAATTAGAAGCACACGTCACAAAATTGCACAGGGATTACAATATTACATCCAGTCTGCATAAAATTGAATTCCACTACTGACCAGGTCACAAAATGGCTGCACTTCTAGTCTAAAACTAATTTGCATATTGTACACATGTAGGACATCTTTTTACTTCAGTCACAATAATGCATGCAAGTTTGTTTTTTGTAACAAATTTTGTAAATTTGCTCATGCTACCTAGTTTCAAGAGAGCCTTTTTTGAACATCTGCAATAACTCACCTCTTGTTAATTAATAGTTCTAGTGCATGCATATGGTTTATACAGGTAAGTAAACATGCAATTTTTTCACATTCTAAAACTATGGCAGTTTAAGCCATATTGTGCTGCCTGCATTTAATCTGTAATGCAGTGTGTCTTAAACGTTTCAATCCCGTATTAATAGGTGGCATTACACATAACACCTATATAGCAGCAAAGCTAATACAGCTTGTGATTAAAAATGTTTAAAAATAGCTAATAAATCAGATTATCTTGAGGTATTATTTCTTGCAAGTCAAAATGGAGAGCAAAAAATCAACCCTAATTTTTAGTTTATGTATACACTGAAAATAGCAACAACAATAAAAATAAGCTTTTTGTAGCAGACATATTCCATCTTCACTATTTTGCTACCTTTGGTAAATTACTGGGGCAGATCTTGAAGTTAAAAACCCATGTTTAGAAATAAGTGCACGCTTCACCCACTAAATATAGCAGCAGACTGTGTGCCCCTACGCAAAAACATTCTCATATCTAGTTTTAACTTTACATATAAAAATAACTTGGAGAAAATACAAAAAAACATTTTATTTTAACATGAAAATATCACAAAAATTAGTAAGCCTGAGATGTAGGGTTTTGGTGAAAAACAAGAGGCTTGTAGTGTTTTGGCTGCTGATAAAGATGCATGTATTGATAGCTGGGGTGAAAAGCAGAAGAATGCACTTATTTCTTCTGCATGTCAGTATCTTCAAACACAGTAAGCCACATGCACCCTTCTTTCCTTATGTAGATGCTGGTTCACCATGTTTAATTCCAGCGGAAGTGGATCTGACGTGGGCGGTCAGCCCCCTCCTTTACCAATGGCTTATGGAATTCACGTCCTGCACGGGAGTGGATATTTGCCCAACAAAACTCACAGTAATACTGCAGGCAAGTGACATTGGCACAGAAGAAAGGAGCAAACTTTCCACCACATCGTGCGCCCTGGCATTCGTCACACATCTGGTCATCCAACACATATGGCTTTACCTCCACCTGTTGGAGTGAGACGCAAAGAATTCCAGTTAACACACCTATTATTCTCACTGAAAAGATACATGAGTGTGTTCAGGTTTTCTCTCTTCCGGAAAAAAAAAGTAGTCTGACATCAGATATGTTTATGTCTCTACCCAATTCACTGCTTTTTATTACTGTTTACCCTTTACCAGCTCCCAATCTATCCATACAAAAAGCTAAAGAACTCAACACAGATCTTCAGAAGTGCATTAAACATGTAACTAATGGCTACATCAGAACCCCCAATTAACTTACTCTGGAAAGATACCCTTGGCAAATGATAAAACCAAACTATGTGTAGAAAATAAATCACTGGTCCCAAAGCTCTCTGGAGAAATCTCATCAGCTCCCAAATACACCCCAACACAATACCCAGTTTTATACTCCTTAGCAAATTACACGCATACGAGAATGTAACCGCTTATACCTGAGTAAGAAGTCTCTGCATGTACTACCTTCCTTTGCCAATTAGAAGCACTTTCTGCAGGTTTGATTACTTCTGTTGGTACTCTTAACTCCCATGACTTCACCCAAATTTCTAAAATACGACCAAATTAGGACTTTCTGATCTGGGTCACATATTACTTTCCTTTATTTAATTTCTTTTTATTTTTTAGCTTTGAGTTGCACAGGAATTTGTGTTCAATATGATCCTGAATGTATTTTTAAAAGATCGTTCTGCAAATCTACAGCCTGCTAGAAACACCTGTGTTACACAGCTTCTTTCTCCCAAACTGCTCTGACTGCCAGAGTGGAAAAGTGGCAGGATTCCAGTGGTACATTTGCACAATGTCTCTGCATCACTGAACTGTTACAGACTGCACTCAGACAGGAAGAAGAACTTCACAATAAAGCACAAAATGAATTGACACCATCATTAAGGAATGTATTGTTGTCTTCCTTTCCTTATTTTTTTTTTTAAAGACAGTATTTTCAAACTTTTGTTGGCAAAAACAATTATTCCAATTTATCCTATAACTCAAATTTTTTTTTCCTGATATTTACTGCTACTTGAGAAGAATCCTACACACAGACTGACCTCATGTACCACACTCCAACGGAGTACGTTTGGAATACTAAGAGCTCCAGAATAAGATGACATTTCTGCATGTTATTTCCAGAGCTACAAAATAAAAGCCAGGCTGGATGTGGCTCTGGGCAGCCTGGTGCGACCCTGCACACAGCAGGGGGGTCAACCCAGGCCATTCTACGATTCTATAAAGCTACCAAACACCCAATGGTTTGCAAAAAAAAAAAAAAAAAAACCAACAACAAACAACAGTATTGATTTTCTTAGCTTCAGAAAATGCATACTTGAGTGGTCAAACACACATACATTTGAAACACAGTATGCTTCTTTCTTCCAACAGTGTACATTCAGTATGAACTCCACTGATTTCTTCCCTGCAACGACCTGCATCAGCACAAGTTACACTTGGGCTTTCCAATAAACAGCAACTTTATGCAGTAATTCTGTTTGTGGTCCAACATTACTGAAAGCATGAAATACCATGACTTTCATGCTTTGGTACGTTGATGCACCAAGATAAGTATTAAGGAGATTACAAAGATTAGATAAACATTTTAGGGAACTGAAGTATCACATGAAGTGGATGGAGACTGCTGGCATATGAAAGTTAACAACATTTTGAAGAATTTTTGGAGATGGAACTCATCAAATGAGTTTCAAAGAAATGTTTGGAACTGATCTGTCTTATATGATGGAATAGCATGAAGAGCACTTTGCAGAAGAAAAACATCTGCTGGAGAAACTAAACACATCCCTATCAAAAGAACTAAAGAAAACTCCAGAGGTAAGGAAGAAGTTAAGGTCACAGACAGTGTCTGCAAAGCCACAGTGACACCAAGTTTTCCTATTAAGATAGGAAAAGATATATGTTAAAAATGCCATAAATACTTTCAACAGCAGCTCAGACGGATAAAGTGGAGAACAGCAAACTTTAACCATGAAAGTAAAAGACACATAACTTATGTTATGAAAATATGTGAAAAGACAGCACACCTACAGAGACTGGCTACAACTGGCAACAGAAAGACTAGTAAGATGAAGCACAGAACAGTCTCTAAGACTGTACAAAAATGTGTTATGTATTGCTAAATAGGCCAGCATGTATTTGTATCTCAGATGAAGGCAGTACCTGAAGTACAACTGTCCCCCACATTTATAAAATCAGCATTTATATTAATGTAAATGACTCAGTTGTGTACTTATGTTTTAATATATAAATAACAGGACTGAACACACGATTTAAATATAGAGAAAGTTATTTAAAAAAATGAGATTAAAAACCTTTGGCACATGAACAGAACAGGTCATAAACCCTCTCCATCATGATAAGCTTAAAAGACAAATTTATTAAAATATTTAGATTTGGCATCACTGTGTTTTGGAAGTAGAGCACCACAGGAGCAGCAGATGTTTTTGAAGAAATCAGACCCAAGGAAGTTAACAAACATGCCCAAGAAGAAATCATTTAACTGCTATCTTTGTAAATTAAGTCTCATGGATATCACTCAAACACTGTGCTTCTGAGCTTTGGTATTTATGGCAGACTGTGTGCTGATTTTTTTTTCTGTCCATGATCCAAGAGGTCTGCAGCAGATGCCCACTGTTTCATTGGAATTTCACTCTCCATATCTCTAAGTTTTTCAGAGTTCCACAATATAAAAAAAAAAGTTCAATCACCTCTGCAAAGAGTAAGCACTGTCATTTCAGAAGCCTGCTCAGCATCCAAATGGCCCTTGAGATTTCCTGTGAGCTATCATCACAGGCATTTTTCCTGTTATGTAACTAGAGGGAAGTCAGAACTTCTAGCCAAAGTCAGCTGCAAGTTACAGGAACAGCAATGTCACCAGCAAAATGTAGCTGCAAGGACTGTATGTGAAGACTAGTTCACCACCCACATTCATTCCCACTCGTCGCCTGGAGAGGACTCTGGAGATTTCAGCTCCCCAGGCAACTGGTATCTGAGAGACACGTAAACCTGTATTGCTTTGTCTATTTGAAAGGAGAGAAGCACCTGCTATGGCCTTCAGTTAACTGTACCAATTTCTTTCTGCAATGTCTTTGATCTGTAGAGGAGACTGGACCTTGAACTACTTACTCATTTCTCCTCTAAGACATTAAAAAAACAACCCGTAACAAAAACTAACCCAGAGCACCTATTAATAACACTATCTGCATCTACAACTCTTGACATCAGAACTAGTCAACTCCAAACTGATCTAATTTAAGTCAGTTTTCTTTGCTACTCTTATACTTCTAATTGAGAGCAATGAAGTAGACTTGTCTTCTGAAAAGTTAGCTCTGCTTTAGCTAGCAAAAATCATCTACAGCAACCAGAAAGGTACACCAGTAAATACACAGAATCAGATTCTCTCTGAATGGAAAGGATGAGTTAAGGTTAAGTATGGTTGATTTTCCAAAGCACTGACAATCATGGTTGAAGTTAAAGGCAGAGGGAAATTAGACCTATTCTGAAACCAATAAATAACAGAGTTTCCCAGGAATGACAGAGAAATTATTACAATATTTGCTTTCCTTAGAACAAGGGTGAAAAAAAATTTCAACAAAACCAGGAATTCCAGAATGGAAAGAACATATGGTCTAACATATGCCCAAGGAACAAACTGCTGCTTTGTGGAATGCTCATTGTTTCAGGGGAATTCACAGTTTAACTTCTGGAACCTGTGGAGCTAGGGAAATATCAGAAGAAATGTCAGAGCTGGCACAAAAGCGGATCAGAACACAAAGTTATGCATCCTAAGAACTTGTGTTATAAATCATTGCTCCCACATATCTAAAAAAACCCACCCAAATAAACTCATTCTGTGTGACTTACTCGTTTATCTATATCGCCATGCTGAAGTTGAACAAACCGAGCACTGATGGCAGCAATGTAACTCTGCTGATTGGAAAAAGCAACACGTCCAGCACCTTTGGGGTATTTCAGCTCAGGGTCAGTATCAATTCCTGCGTAACAAACTCCACCATACAGACGGTCCATGATCATTGCCAATTCCACTATTAGGAAACAAAACAATGTTCACTTGAGCTGTTCTCACTGTACAAACTCAAAAAATCTAGAAAAGTTAATTTTAGTAATTAATTCTCCAACAACTTATGTAACTGTAATTAAAAAAAAATCACAATACGTAGAATTAAGTTGTGAAATAGTCAACATACACATCTTTCACACTGCAGCCACATACACCCAGGAACAATGGAGCTGCAAGTCCTTGCAGTCCTTAGTAACCTGGAACTGAAATTCAAGGGCAGTTTTCCATAAGGGCTAACAGATGACTTTTTGGGCAGGATGGAATGCAAGCTGCATAGAAACCACATGCCCCAAATTCCTTGGTACATGTTCTCTGTCTGTACAACTGCTCCATGTCCAACTTGAATTTCAAGATGTAGTTAGCTTCTTTTCACCAGACATGCAGAGCTTGATCATCTCTACAGTATGGCACTATATAGAAACTGAAGTTCATAGAATCAATAATCTCCAATTTCACAATAAATATTTTAGCAAACCTCTAGTAGTATTTTATACTGAATTCAATTTAGCAATTCACTGAGGTGGAATATATCTTTTTCAAAACAAATATCCCCTGCCTGAAGACATAAAGGTGTCAGCAGACATTGATTTTCAATAGTTGTCTGAAAAGCGTGATCAAGTTTTACTGCTTTTTTGAAGGCATGATTCTTATTTCACAGTGCCATAAAAGTTTCATTTTCACACATGCAGAAGATTTTAAAGCGAAGTATTAGACTGTATACATTAAATTTATCACAGACCCTTAGCAAAGTAATCTGGAGTATCAGGACAGAATTTGAAGAAAATTAACATGCAGTTGGAATGCTCATTTAAAATGTATTACAGAGTAATGCAGTCAAACATCATCTTAAAATAACAAAAAAGCTTGATCGTTGTAGGTCCAAGATAGAAGAGTTTTATATGCTGTATACCCCAAATTTGTTCTATCACTTCCTGTTTCTCCTGCGTCTTCCACATGAAAGCTCACCTTACTGTAATGGTATAATTTAGTACAAACAGTGGAAGGCTAATGAAGTCCTGAGACTTTCTAAGAGAAATCTGGATTTGAAATGCTGTACGCAATGCTTCACATCAACTCACTTACTAGAAGGGCACTGTAAAATGTAAAAGGCTACTGCAGTCTATCTCATAAAGCAGGCTGTCCTGGTTGCAGATCAACCATTTCACAGCTACAGAAACATTGAAATTTTCCTCCATGCATTCCAACAAGAGCTGAGAAAGTGTCCTGCAATCTCATTTAGCACTGCATCATACAGACTGTGGTAGCTGTCTGAAATTCTACCCATTTTCCTCTAATCATACTTACTACCTGCATTTCTCCTCATCCATGTTGTCCACAGTAACTGTAACCACAGTTGTCCACAGTAACCATTGCAACCAGTCAGCAATAGAAAAGTAGCTAACGTACAGTAACAATACAAAAAGAGCTCCACTCATGGAGCAAAGAAGAGGCCATAGCATTATTCTGAAAACAACAAACAGCAGTTTTACTAGTCAGATGAAAGTACTTTCTACAGCTTTAGGCGTTGTAATAGTTTTCAGTGTATCTCAGAGGTGAACAGTGATTTGTGATCTACCAAAAGCAGAAGGTGGCAATTACCAGAGAAACATAAGAATAGATGAGTATTTTTTTTCAAGCAGCAAGCTGGCTGGACTGATTAGCAGAGCTTTAAACTAGATTAGATGAGGGAAGACTATGTACTTCCAAGTGACAGAGAAAGGTTGTTGAACAGTGTCATTTTAAGAAGCAGCAGTGAAAAACCTCAGCTTCCTCCCAAAGAAATTTGGGATGGCTCCTCTAAGAAGGTAATGCAACCCACTGCATAGCTGTAGCATCTCTATACCAATGCATGGAAAATAAACAGGAGCTGGAAGTCATGTCATAATTGGAAGATTATGCTCTGACTAATATCAGAAATGTTATGGGATGAACTGCACACCTGAAACAATGCAATTGAGCTTTTTGGAAGAGATAGACAGGGCAGGATGGGCAGAGGAGTTGCCCTCTATGTTAAGAAGTGGACAGATTAAGAAAAGCTGCCTTTAAGAAACAGTGATGATCAGGCTGAGAACTTGTGGATTAAAATTAGGGATCAGATGAATAAAGGACATCTGGTGGCCGGGATCTTCTGCAGACTGCCTGATCAAGGGGAACCTGCTGACAAAGCCTTTTTGCTTCATCTACAAGGTCTGTCACACTCACAGGCTCTCATCAAAAACCCGACTGTGTAACCTACTCATGCAAACCTGCTTTAGCAGGGGAGGGGTTGGACTAGATGATCCCCAAAGGTCCCTTCCAATCCCTAAGATTTGCAGCCAGATGGTTGTAGTCAATTGCTCTATATCTAGGTGGAGGCTGGTGATGAGTGGTATACCCCCAGTGTCCATCCTGGGACCAGTGCTCTTCAACACCCGAATCCATGACCTAGACAGTGGACACTTGCACCCCCAGTAAGTGACACTAAGTTCAGTGGTGCAGTTGATACAACAGACGGAAGGGATGCCATCCAAAGAGACCTGGACATGCTTGAAGAGTGGGCCCAAGTGAACTGAATTAGGCTCAACAAGGCCACATGCGAGGTGCTGCACCTTGGCTGGGGCAATCCAATCTCATGGGAGACCTCTTTGTAGCCTTCCTGTACTTAAAAAGAGTTTATAAACTGGAGCGAGACCAGTTTTGCATGGTCTGATAGTGACAGGACTAGAGGAAACAACTTTAAACTAAGGGGGGATTCGGGTTAGATGTTAGGAAGAAATTCTTTACCCAGAAGGTGGTGAGGCACTGGAACGGGCTGTCCAGACAGCCCATGGATTTGCCATCTCTGCAGGTGTTCTAAGGCAAACTTGGATGGGGCCAATAGCAACTTGATCACGTGGAAGGCAATCCTGTCCAGGGCAGGAGAGATGGAGCTAGCTGATCCTTAAGATTGCTTCCAACTCAAGCAGCTTCATGATTCATATGATTCTATGAACACCTACAACTATCCATACATATCTGTATACAATTATGCATGATTAAAATGATTTCTAATAATCTCCCACTTTTAAAGAGAGACATAATTTATACTCACCAGCTCTTAATGGTCTAGGGACTCCTCCAACAAAAATTGTTTTTCGAGGATCAAGCGGCTGGGAACCATCCATCACAAAGTCACTATCACTTAGATTCCAGGGACGGATCTGAACCTATTAAAAAGGGGAAGAAAATGACATGCTAGTTTCAGTTTTGCTGCATTCTAAAAATAAACTTATCAGCCCATATAATCCAACAATAGTCATAACCCTATTAGCTTTGCGTGTCTTGATGTTCCTTTTTAATCCTATTAATTCAAACCTCAATGGTTTTAAAATCATCTGATTGTTCCAGATGTTGAGAGCTGCCAATGGTAGTTTGCTGTTGATTATTTTCATCATCATCATTTTAAATGCAGCTTTAGACAGATGGCAGCTATAGCCTGCAGGCCATCTACTGTTTACTTACTGGCTTGTCCTTGATAGTAGGACTGGAAACACATAGATAGAGCTTTCCATCTTCTTCAATACAGGCATCAATCAGTGCCTGGACAGAACTCTCTTCTTGGAATAGGAGGAATGCATAACCTAGAGTGAAGAAGAAAATAAAACAGTTAATTTTTTATACTTATATTTACTTTTCTTCAGTTGTCTTCTCCATACAAATGTGTTTACTTGAAATGTAGAAGAAAGTCAAATCAACTCTTTGTTATTAGTCACGTTCTCCATCTGTGTGCTTATTTGCTGTGATCAATACAACTGTGGGCAAATACTTCTATCCTTAGAAAAAAAAAAGAGAACACACCAAAGAGACTAATAATCAAATGAAAGCGAACATGTCTGCTCTATCATATATTATAAGAACAGACTGAGCACAACTCAGAGGTAGCTGCAGACATTATACAATGAAAATCCAACTTGGCACAGAGGACTAATCTCTGTTCTAGAGATTAGATCAAAGTACTTTGTTACATAAGTGACCCAGCAAGCCTCCCAAACACTATAAAAATAGGAATCAAAAGGCTTACTTAATGCTACAGTAAAAACACTCAGACAAGCAAGGAACCTCACACAATAGAATGCTGTAATGGTTACCATATGATATATACAGAACTTGTCACTGTACAGGTACCCCATACCACAATTTGGATGTATTCTAAAGCAGACTGTAAAAGGACATAAATCCCCATTTCGTCCTCACATTACTAGCAAGTGCAGAATATTCACATAAAGTGAAAAAATAAGGGCTAAAGCACCTGCTCTAGAGCGAGGTTGGCAAGAGGGAATATGACTGCTTCACCAAGCCTTTTGGAAATGATACTCCTTTTTGGAGAGGTACTACTCACTCACTGGCAATCCCATACTGCAAACAGCGTAGGTCATCAAGGCATTAACAGAATAGGGCGCATCTCAAAGAGCATTAAAGAATCAATGTTTTAAGATAAACATAAGATCAGAGAAACAAATGCAAATGATTTTAGATCCATGGGAGCAAAAGCAGGATTTAAATAAAAAGCTGTAAAGGCCTACGCTGTTTTTCCTAATAACTTGTACCTGATCTCATATCCCTCATACCATGGTCCTGTCACAGCTCCCTTCAAAAGACACAACTGTGCATATTCTACTTTCATGTAAATCTTACTCAGTTTATTAAAAAAGTCTGTAGGGAATCTTTGAGCTGTGGCTAAGGCATTTCCTGGTGAAATCCAATGTTATTAAAAAATACTGTTCAGAAATGAAAATTCTGTTCAAATTAAACTTAATTAGTAATTACTTAGACTCAAATGCCTGTTTAAGGGGGGATATCTTTCAGTATTTACTTTACAATTTAAAATTCACACATAAGCCATGTAAAACTCAATGAACCAGGGCATGTGCAGACTAGCACGGATAAGTGAGACTAGAACCACATAACTGTCTTCACCTGCACAGAAGCCAGGTGCATACACTGCAGTTTGAACGGAGATCTCAGTACAATGGCAGGAGTGCAAAAACTTGATTACCCGAGGTGAGGGCTAAATGGGTGACATACAAACAATCACAGCCAGAATTATGTAAAACAATTTGCTGGAAGCTGATATTTCATCAATTTTTATCCTAACACAAATCAATGTCACTGGCATATGGCTCCTGACACATAAATAGAATCAGTGTCCCCAGATCATCTATGACCTGTATGTCTGCAGCTATTAATATGCTTAGCGGGAGCCTTTTGAAGAAACAGACAATTTCAATAGGAACTAGATGAGGGAACAATTAGGATTACTATCTACCACAATCTAAAATAAAAACAAGGAGAGCAAAATCAGAATTACATACTAACATTGCCTTCTCAACATTATCTGAAGAACTTAACTCATGTCCGCGTTCATCCCATTTAATTTTAAGCAACAGAGAGGCCTGTGTCATGAACTTAGTTGTACTTTTGAAAACATGGAAAATCTGAGGTTAGCAAATCCATCTGGCTGAAGTTTTGCTCCACAGCTCTAGTGCTTCAGTGACTTTAAAGGTATTTTAGTTCGCTCCCCAAGCCTAGTCTGGAAGAAAATAACTAGCTCTCTTGGTGAAGAAATGCAGCTGTAGAAGACAATATGCTTCAGATCCAACATTTTACAGACATGGCCAATCCCTTCCCATAGTCTGGATACACTCCTTCTTTACTTGCTTTGCATTACGGTACATATCCTTGCACAAACCAATTATACATTAGCCAAACTTCTACAAAGAACGCCACAGTTACACAGGGATCCAGGCTTTGTATTCATTAAACAGAAGAGAAGTTACAGTCTTAGATACTCAATTTAGATACAAGTTTGGGCTTTTCCTCCTCCAGCTACCAGATGCCAACAACTATGTGCACAAACTTAATTCTCATCCCTTTCTGCTTTCTTAAGATATGTCTCTATTGGATTATCTTTATCCTTAATAATTCATGAACTATTGTGGACTTTTATTGACTGCAGAGGTAGTTAGCTAGCTGCTGTTGGTAACTGCACATAGGTGTGATGAGAAGGATTTTATAATGATACCAAACTACAATTACTATGTATAATAGAAAGTAGTAACATGGCAGGGAGGTATTGTGAAGAGTACTTTATTGTACCACAGAAAGTTTAATTCTCTAGTTTCTTGTTTTTCTAGTGTACCACATCTGTCATGTAACCTTAACAGCTTCGTACCCAACAGCAGCGCAAGTCTGTTCACAACAGAAAAGCAAAGCTGCTCTAATAGGATTCTCTGAAGGAAGCTGCTTCATAGCTTTGGGTCATATGTACACTGGCAGTAGCAGGTCATGATCAGATATTGCTTGCTAAAAGGCAACCCAAGCTTGTATGGTTTCCATAAGTGAAAAATGTTATATGAAACAGTCTTATAAAAATTTGTTGTTCATGTGTACCAGCATTTATGCCTTCTGTGGAGGATAAAGTTTAGGTAACCCCTGCTAGCGTTTAATTGTTGACTAAATTACTCTGCATTATACTGCAATGGTTATAAATACTGCTGTTTCCAAAGGAAACTGGTGAGGGTGACTTTGATAATATCATTCCCATAAAATTATCTCAAAGAAAAAGAAAATCTTTCTTGGAGATCATAACTGACAATAAAACTACATTCCTTGATATCTAAAAATGCTGCACTGGTTATAATCACTGTCACTCTGAGTACAAACAAGAATTCAAGAATCTTTTATACGTAACTAAAAATATTTTACTAAAAATATATGTATATACATACATACATACATACATACATATACATACATATACATACATACATATATATATATATAAAACTAAATGAAACTGTTCTAAGAATCCAAGCAAAAAAAACCCAACAAAACAATCAAAAACCTATATACAGAATCAGTGTTCTCATTTTTTTTATTTACTACACAGAAAAGGTGGCTAATATGAATTTATGGAACTTTACAAAAGGAGAAAAGAAACTTCTGTTAATGCATAGTTCCATGTAAAAATCTGAAAGTAGCTCTAAGTTCTATTTGACTCCAATTAACTTCTATCACCAGTGACTTAGAAGAGGGGTAAAGAAAATCAGTATAAGCCAGCATGGATGGTCTGTATCAGCTGGCAGAGCTGCATTTGCTTTTACGGTTGGGTCCCTTACTGTTCTAACAGTCTTCCATACAGGAGAGCTAAAAAAAACCAAACAAGTGTAAACTACTGACAATGGATCTACATTTGATAATGGGAATAATTCACATTTGGGAAGGATACATAAATCTTTAAATCAGTCACCTTTTACTGAGAATCAACTCCAAATTACTCTTCAAGTGAGAATGTACAAGCTGGAACAACTGCAATGTAGTTAGTTCCAATTAACTAAGGCACTTTTGAATGAGAGGGAAGGGGTGCAGGATTCACCTTGAGACCCAAGCGAACCCTACTTCCAATATTTCTATAGTGACTGGGTTTAAGCTCCATGGTCACCAGAGATCTAGTTAATGTTGCCAGTGGTGTCTGGGCAGTTACTTGGTTGACAAGCGTGACACAGAGATACCTTGCACGACTCACCCTCTGCAGTACTTTGCCTAACCTTCAGCTGCTGTTCCAATGGTGTGGGACTTCAGTAGGTACCGTACTACATTTGCCATCCCTGGGTAAATCTTAATATTCTTGGTTTGGAGAAATGAATCAAGCACAATGAGCTTATGTTACACTGACCTGAATAGCCCTTTGTACTCCAGTGACTATTGGCAAGATTCCCATTAATTAAAGGAAGCTTAGATGCTAACCGCACATGAAGACACCTACAGTTATTTGCCTGAATCCAGAGTTCAGTCCGACCCAAGGAGCTCGAATGAGCTGGTAACAAGTTCACCAATGGACCTAGGGTTTTGCTCCTTAAACTAGAAACATGACGTTTTCAACATGATTTTTTCAATCAGTTGTAAATTAGCTGTTAATAATCTTGAATAAATGAAGCTACTTCATGACTACTGGGACAGAAAGAAAAAGAAATACGCAGATAATTAGAAAAAGCTGGAGATACTGTCTTGTTTAAACAGATTATCCTCTGTTTTATACAGACTATAAATAGTACAGAACGTACAAACAACTGGTCCTCCTTTGAAAGGCTCTTTGCATCAGCATATCCTCACCTCACCATCTCTTTGTGAGCTTCATTATCATGAAAATGGAGTTCTCACCTCAGCAGTCGCTTTGAACATGCGTGCCAACTAATTAATAACAGGAGTTATGATAAGCAGTGACAAGATAGAAAGGAAGGAATTCCCCATTACAGCTGGCAGATCACTTACTGACTGTACTTTGATCTCAAAAGAATAATTCTTTTTCTGCTTCATAACTGAGTTTTCTTCTAAGATTAGTGTGAAGTGTTTAAAATTCCTGCTATCTTCAGGCCTCATTTTGTGGTGAACCAATACAAAATGTAATTAGCAAATAAAAGGCAGTTGGTGTTTCTCAGGAGGCAGTCAGCCTTGACAGATCAGTATTTCTTCAAGTAAGGAAATACTTCTTATGAACTTGGCCTTCCCTCAGGACTATCTGTAAGCAGAGAGCCTGGAAGGAAGCACAGCCTGGAAAACTGAACAGAAGTATTAAGGCAGTAACAAAAGATAACAAAATTAAAAAAAAGACACCAAACAAGCAACAAAACAGGCTGTATGTCTTCAACATGCTGAAGACTAATGTATAGAACAGCCCAGAAATGGGTAACTCCGAGATGTCTTTGGAAGTAATACTATTTCAAGTCTCTAACAAGACTGGACAAAAACAGATACTAAATTAGTTCCATGCAAAGTAGTAAACAAAGTTGCAAAGATTAGAAATTAAAAATAAAATGAACTCTTTGTGCTATTATATGGTGCTTAAATTGGTAATTATCAATCAATCTCAAAGCTTTCTTTGTATTTAGCCTATGTTTAGCAGTTTTAGGTATCTTATTAAACATATATACACTGTTCCTGCCTGCATAAGTGCGTAACACTGAAATATATTAAGATAAATTTCATAGCCTATAGTAAAGTAATCATATGTCTTATCTGGTGCAGTGAAAGAACCAGATTACATATAAGCACAGAAGTATTCAGCAGTTAATAGTAAATTGCATTTCCAGACTATCTACAAATAGAAACCTACACTGTGTTTTAAATGTGTGAGACTATTCCAGGCTACTGTCACATTATAAAACAATGATGAATACTGTAGTAAACGGACAGTTTGACTATAAAGCGTTATTAAAGTTCATATAAAGATCAGTTAACCAACTTAACACTTGGCATCTAAGTGTTTCCCGAATTAATTACATCAACAGACTAGAGTTCTTTTACCTACATTCTCTGCTTTCAATACAGACTTATTATTACTATTATTTTCACTACGGTACTTACAAATTTTCCAACTGCAAAGTCTCAAAATACATACTTAAGATATTTACATTCTGAGCCAGGACTGTCTACTGAGAAATTAACGCCAGAACTCATTTCTTCCAGTGAAGAATGTTTTAGACCTTCCCTCTTCTACATATTCAATACAGACTCTGAGTTGAGCCTCTCCCTCAAACAGCTCCTCCAGAATTTCTCTTGGTAAATTGTAAGCAAAGATGCACTCCTTAGGATAATTAAGTTTAGTTAAGACACTGAGATTTTTATTAGGCTGACAATCAAAAAAGTAAAAGTCTCTTTGGCTTGATTTCCGTTCAGTATTCATAAATACTATTCAAATACTTTCAACTCCTTTACCTGCTCTTTAGATGGCTACCTGAGGTAATATGCCTGTTTTTAAAATGGCATAGTCAGTCAGATAAATAACTGAGAATAGGTAAATAAAGGCAGTATGCCTGTAATTGTCACTTCCAGGGAAGGAAAGAATTGCTGCATTCTCTACAAAATGAATAACCACTGGATCATATTTTTGTGTTTATTTTATACATACTAAATACATACAATTTCACATGCACAGACATAAGCTACATAGTTTACTTAAATGTAAAAATTTAGTCTAGATTTTGAATACCAAAGAGCAACACTAGAAATAGTTAAAAATCACTATTTCACCAGATCTCAGAAAAGATAATTAGTGCCTCAATAGATGCTCATGTCTTAAAAATGGAATAAAGACAAAATTATTTTGATCATATATCCAAATAACATCCTTCTGAATCCTGTCTGTAATCCTCTACAAAAGAAACTGATTTAGCATTAAAAATTTGATCAAATTTTAGTTTTAGAAATCAGAAATGCCAATAATAGATCTCTGAATTAATGGCATGTACACTTGTATAATGCTGATCTAATAATTGGGAAATTAAATTATGGAAGATTCTTCAGAAGTCCAGCACTGAACCAGGCAGAATACTACAACTCTCTGTATTTAATACTTGGTATGTAGAACCTTGTCTGAACATGCACTGAAACCGCAGAGTTAACTGTTCACAGGGATTTTAAATTATATTCTTTGGGAGAAGATGAGACAGTTTGCCCGAGTAAGATTTGCACTCAGTGACAGGTCAAAACCTTCCAACTCTTACCTTTTGGTGGAAAATAGGACTTGCTTTCTGCTTTGTGAGGCCAATCTACTACCAAAGGCCCAAATCGTCTGAAGCTAGCAGTAATTTCATCTGAAAACAAATGTTACAGTTGAAATTAAAACAAATAAAAAAGTACTCAATGACAAAGTACTATCAAACAAAGATCTTTGTTTATAGCAAAGTTTGATGTTTCATGGAAATAGAGGAGTGAAGTTTCCAAGTTTCCCAAACAAAAGCCATAAACAGATACCTCTTCCAAGTGTTAACATTTACACAAATGCTTCTGGTGATTTTATGCTTACGTTTGGTTTTTTATTTTTTTTATTTTTTCAATTACTCAGTAACAGGGGATTTCAGAAAGACATGGACAACTAAAGGCATATAAGCAGACAAGAAAGAAAATCCATCTCTATGCGTCTTATTTTGGCATTTATATTAAAAGGAACAATTCACATTTGAGTTAGATGCTGAAGCGTACAAAAGAAAAGCTGAGATATATTAAAATAAATCCCCTAGTACATTACAGGGGAGCACCATCATGAAGATGAAACCAAAGTATGGTCTTCCTGTGTCTGAAAGATAATTAACCACAGGCAGCTTATTTGGTTTGCAAGATATTCTAGGATTACACTGAACCTTGTAAAGGGACTTCTGTTTACATTACAAAACTAGCATGCAATTTACATTTATCTGCGCAGGAGAAACCTAATATTAAACAGTACAATTAGTTCAAATCAGCACTATTATACAAAACTATTCCAACTGCATCACATAACAATCTGAGTTTCCGTGGTGCATTCTGTATTCAGTGCATCACTCAGTGCTCTTCCACTTGACCTTCCTCTGCCTTAGTTTCTCTGTTTAGTAACAGGAACAATATTAACCTTTCTAAACCACTTTTGAGATTTTTAGGTAATGGTAAAATAGAATCTGAAATTCAATTACTAATAGACATCTCCCATGAATAGATGATAAAGTAGGTTCATATAGAGGACAGTATGGAGGGCTAACACATATTTGAAAGGAATATGCATCCCCATATCAGGGAAAGATAAGCACAACCACAAATTCCAGGCATTGTATGAAACTCTTAAAAGCAGAATAAGAACTAAATCGTTTAAAAATCAAAAGGAGAGGACATTACTTTGCTAGATGATTTATTTTCAGTACCTACAGCTCACCTTCATCAATATCTGGTGGAAGACCTCCAACAAACACTTTCCGAGAAAAACGTTCAATTCGTTCCCCATTCTGATGACCAGAATAGCAGGTAGGTGAATTTAAGACTCCAACTTGATCATTATGACCATCATCCAACAAACCATCATCTATCGGAAAGAGGGAAGAACGGCCTTAAAAAGAAAAAAAAAAAAAAGTATTTATATATTAAAACAACTTCATGGCAGTACACTGTAATGCAATTTTAGAACGGGGAAGAGGAGAAAAGCTGTCTGGAAAATAAACAAAAATATCAAGATATTAGAAAAGTACACGTTAGCTAAAGAATAACTAAAGCAATGAGAAACGTATTAAAACCTCCAAAGGGAAATTCGAGACTGTAAACTGACATCTCTGTAAATATAATACCTCATGTTTTCTTGTATTGTAGTTACTCTGCTGCATCAAGTAGGAGAATAACAATTTGTTCTTAAATAAAGAATCTTGTTTATAAGAGATCATATTAAGGTCTGCTTAAGTGAATTTAATTAGCTTGCCTTTAGTTTGGCTTCAAGATAAAGGGATAGCTTCTATCACGCAAAAGACTACTGCATGTCTAAAAATTACACTTTAATTGACCAGACAGAAATGGAAAACAATATATACACAGTAGGACATTTCAAATGGGTATGTTGCCTCTTTTCTTTTAGAATATTCTGATTCTGCTGATTTAGTTTCTATGAAAGCAGAAGATAATTTTAACAAATGAGCACAGTGTAACACTTGAAAAACGAGTCACAATGCTGACTGGCACTCGCTTTCAATTTTACGACAGTTGTGAAGGGAAGCTTTTGGGTGGCTCCTAACATGGAGCAGTCTGCAGCGAGATTGCAGTTACCCTATGTGAGGACAAGGTAAGTCAGGTTTTTCAAGGGTTGTTGTTGCATGCCGCCTCTCCTTGTAACAAAAAATGTTCCAACTGAAAAGCTACTGCAACTGTGACATCCAAGACCACCATAGGACAGCTTTGCAACTGCAAAGTAATCAAAGCAGACCCATAGATGGCAAAGGAGATTCAAAACATGGTGTTTCTGTCCCACTTTCACACACATAACCATTTTCCTGTTTGCAAATTTCAGAGAACTCCAAAGCAAAAGACCCTGACGGTCACACATCTTCAGTTATTCAAACTTTCACTGCTTTAAGTCAGCAACAAAAATTAATCACAGTTTCAAGTTCAGAAGTTCAAACAAACAAACAAACAACACTATAGCAAGGGAAAATAAATATGCCAACATCAGCATTTATTCTGACATGCATTTCTGTCTCTTTCTCACTTTTTAAGCTATTACTGTTTATTATTAAGTCATTTTGGAATGACTAGCTGCTTTCCAAAAACAGAAAAACAGCAACCAAAAAAACAACCTAGCATACTTTTGGGAAGCAAGTTCATTTTCCACCTTAACTGACCAACTTCCTCCTAGTTCGTCCGCTGCAAATCAGAAGCAGTAGGTTTGTGACAGTTGAGTCTGCAGTAACTTAGCTGCACTCTATGCTGCAGTCTAGCTTTTACCCCATCTCAGAAAAGCCCCTTAGGAACATCTGCAGAAATTCTGTTGCAAAGCCTCGTGGCCTTACGTTGATATCTGAATCCACTATAAAAATACAGTGCATCAGAAATACTGAACGAAAACACAAATGTGCTAGAAATCAACTAAATGTAATTGTTAAGAGGATCATAAAACAGAAGCAGGATAACCGGACAGTACTGAGTAATAAAGAACAGTAACTACAAAGTCCTTATGGTGGCATTTCATGTTTATGCTTGAAGAAGCAATCTGATAGAGTGGAATGCAGCAAACACAGTAAGACATAGCAGGCTTTGTCGTTTTAGAAATGGTGATGTATGTGAAAATATGACTTGTGGGAAGCAAGTGATGGCATCTTCACTTGCCACCATAAGGACGCATTCATTCAGAACACAGATGACAGGAACAGCAGAGAGCCTTTAGAAATGGAAGCAAGGAGCTTGTGTTGATGGGGCAGAAAAGTCAGAAAGCAATGGACAAACACTGCTGGAAGAACCAGCTAGGAAGACTCTTCCTGTAAATGAACTATTTAGACAGAAAGAGTAGGATCATGCTATGACAACCCCAAAAAAGAGAAGACTGCAGCAGCTGTGTAATGTGGATGTGAGTTTCAGTTATGAAGACTAATAGGAATGGTCAGGTCTTATGTCTATGAATGAATGGTAATATTTGGTTACCAATCAAGAAAAGAGGATTACAATATTTAAATGATGTAAAAATATGCCAACAATAATTTAATAAGTGCTGGTTAGACTGCTGCCAAGAAGCATTTAAGTTTTTTTTTTCTGAAACAAGCAAACAAAAACCATACACAAAAGTAATGATCAATATTTCTTCAGATGACAAAAGCTACGTTTTCATTTTTCTCTGAAATTATTTTAGATAACTCAATTTCTGACTTAAAGTATACCAAGTATTTAGGAAGAAAAATCCCTACTAAACAATAATCACCAGAGGGATTTATTCTTTTCACAGACCAGAGTTAAAATCTCATGACAAGGAGAATCTAAGGCCTGGTTCCCATTACAAATTAAACCATGAGAAAGCGTTTGTGAAGCAGTATCAGTGAGATCAGTTTAACTTTAATGTGGGGAAAGGTTTCCCAAAAGCAGTGTAGCTCCTCAGAGAGCTAGGATGACAGTGAGGACAATGCATTAACACATTCAGAGCAATGCACTATTTGATTCCAAATACTTATTTCTTCCTTCTTTTCACTTTTAAATGCCTCTCATCTGAAGAGAATAAAAAAGTAATTTCCCCGGCTTTCAAATCTCTCCCAAGGACTCTGAACTAGAAGGATAAGCCCTTTAAATACTTGTTTATTTTTGTTCTATGGCAGTGAAAATAATTATATGGAATCCGACACAAATTGTCAGACCACTATGGTGCTATTACAGGCATCGCTCGTGGCTCACATAACTCCTCTCTAAAATGGGGCTAACAACCAACTTGTTATGAACACAGAGATCAAGGCAGACAAATTCAGTGTATATTGTGAAGACTGAAAGGTATCAAAAATCTTGGTGCTTTTGCTGCACGTTTTCATAACAACCACAGTTACATTCTTATACAGTTGAATCAGTACTGTTTTTCTACAGTCAGTGCACATATGCTGATTTATACTACAAAGGATTGTCTATTCGATTTCTTACCAAGCTTATGAAATGTTTTCAAGATTTACTCTACACAATCACTTACACAGAAGCAAATGAAGATTAGTTAGGACAATTAGCAAACCATATACTTTTAAAGGAGGCAAAAACTGCAAGCAGTTACCATTAGCATGAACAAAATTATGATTAGAGCTACAGTGTTTTAACTGATTAAGGGATTTGTAACTCAAAATTTAAGGAGAGATCAACGATCCAAACAATCCACCCCTCCTTCCCTCACACCCGCCAATTTCCCCATATTAAGGAAACATGCAGACAAGCATTTATAATAAAACATCTGGATTAATTAATCGTAAGGATCAGTAACAGCTCCATCAGAATTAATTGTACTGTAACAAACAGAAGTGAGTTACCTCGTCTTCGCCCATAACTCCTTGCTGCATGTAAACAAAGGACAAATTGTCAAATGTCAAACAACTCTGTCATGCCCACATATTAAAATATTTATCATACAGAAAGCTATGTGGGTGAGTGAAAAATAAAAATCTGCATTGTGATTTGCCATTAGTAACTGCAGAAAAGACTGCAATAAATTAAAGACTCACTTAAATATAATTCTGTTTCACTACCAAATTAATGTCAGAACTAGCTACGAGAATGATAGTTTAAAATACAGCAACGTTGCACAAACGTTAAGTATTCAGTGTGCCTTTATACTTGGTCTGAACTTCACGTTAATTACGGAAACATAAAATATGGTACATTTATAGTTAATCTCCATGAATGCAATTAGTATCTTACACAAGTGTCTAAATAACACATAGGGTACTGAAACTGTAAAAAGGAATATACTGCTTTAAAAACCACGTAGCAAGCACTGCATTAATCACAGAAACATCCTGGTCCATGGAACAGTTTGTACAGTCCTTTCAGTGACAATGCAAATGCTATGACCTTCCTTTTTCATGAAAGGACCTAGCAGAAAATTAACCGCAAGGTTTTGTTTGAAACAAAAGACTCCTTGTGGTGGCAAACAAAATCAGGGCACAAGTCACAAGAAACAGCATTGTACCAAAAACACTACACAAAGGCGATGCAGCAATTTCTGACGGACTGCAAGGAAATCCAAGGTTTGCCTAACTTTTGAGTTTTGCAAGATCCTTAAAGAGATCATGCATTATAGCTACTGCCTCTGTACTGTGCTGCTCAGCCTGGAGCTTAAGAACCTAAAAACAGACGGATTACTAATACAAAAGCTATTGAGTTATGTGCAACTTTTCAGTTTCACTTCTACAAAGTATTCTCAATTCCTGTTTCTCAGATATGCAACCTGAGAAAGATGACTTTAATCACTGCAGTACAGTAGTTTAATATCTAAATAGATTACTGCAAAACACCTTACAGTGATATTCACCAACGAAGATCACTGTGTTCCTGCATTGCTTTTTTGATTTTACTGGGACTTTATCCTTTGATTTCTCCTAAAATGCAATTCTGCTTCTGAGACGCTGATACTCATGCAGCCTCATGAGCTCAATGACTCGCGAATGTCATTCACTGTTCCATTTCCACATTATTAAACACTTACATGCTGATACTTCCCATTTGCATTTAGCGAGTATACATTTTTGTTCTCTCCAGCCCTTCCTAGTAGGAATTCAGTGGATTGCTTATGGAATTCTGAAAGCATCTCTTGCATTTCCTCCCTTAAAACAGATCTTTCTTACATAATATTCAGTATATTTCTAACCAACTTGCACTGAATATTCTTTTGCATTTATTTTCCTTCATCTGAAAGGATTACTATTAATCACCATAATCTTTTGCTTAAAGTTTTTCCATATCCTCCCTCTTTCTATTGTAACCCAAAACAAAAAAGCCCAGTTTCAACTAACAAAATGGAAACACCTACATCCTCCTTTCCCACATGAAAATAGCACCCACAAAATACAACATATCCTTTTACAGAGGATCGGATTAGTTCTCCTACTAGGGGATGCCGCATGGAGAAAACAACCTCCAACTTCAGACTTGTTACCATCTGAAGTCAGGCACTTTCAAGACAAACAGCTTGGCCACTGCTGCAGCAAACAAGAATCTTTTCCGATTCTTGGCCAAAGAGACTCCCACATAGCATTACAAGTAGCGTCACCAAGTCCCCATCTAACCCCTTGTACTCCTGTCTTTTTATTTTTTTTCCACTCCCTTACACAAATAAAACTAGAGTAAGAGGGAAAATGTGAGAGCATCACATCCACAGCAATGAGCGCACTGGCACATTCCTTCTCAAAGGGTAATATGGAATTACATTTTAGCAAGCATCTTCTGGCACAAAGCCTTAGTAATTTTTCTCCTCTTCTGCAACTATTTCTCTTTATGCATTTTGAAATAGCAGTAATTTTAGGAATGAACATAAAAGGGTTATTAAAATCCTAAAAAAAAGCCACAATGCAATTGAGCTTAGAAGAATAATTGCTGCATTATTTTATATAGAGAAATGACAATGATACACCAAAGGTATCTGTTTATCTTCTGTGTGTTCTTTGCCTAGGCAAAACAATGACATCAGGGAAAATGGAAAAATAACTGTATTTGATATTTTCACATTATTTACTTCACTTGTACGGCAAACCCCTTCTCTCTTAATACTTATCTCTTTTGTCCATTTGCATTGCAAACTAGTTTGGGCATGGATTTTTTGCCACTTGACTGCACAAAACTTTGATCTCCTTGAATCCCACTCCAAAGGCACTACTGCAATAAATGTGAGCACTGATACCAAAATGTAGGGTTTTGCAAAGCGTGCTATTTCTTATGATTTTTATCCATAGCTTAGGACCATGACCACAGTGGATCTACTACAGAGAACAGGCTCTCATCAGGCTGCTTCCGCACTCCCTAAAATACGATGGTACAGTGAACATGTTCTTTCTAGATTCATGAAAGTTCAATATTTTCACGTCCCCAACATACATATTATTGTCTCCCAAAAGTTATTGTTTCTGAGAATTATCCCAATGAACCATGCTTTCAGTATGAAGTGAACAATGAGATATTCTTTTAGGTTCAATCTAGATTAAATCAGAAATATTCTTCTGTATTTATTAAAATACCGTACACATTTGTATTATACCCATCAGAACACATGCTTACAGATCAAGTGGCCTAACTATACACATATATATTTAATTAGAGATATTAATTAGAGATTTATAAATACAGCTTTTATATAGTGTTATATAAATGTATTTAACATACACATTTACTTAAATAGCATATGTGTTCAGAGAATTGAATGTGGAGGGAGACTCTGCAAAAGGCCAGACACTTGTAGTTAAATATGATTAACAACAGCAAAATAGAAATTATACTTCCTGCTTTCCTTCCTGATCTTGTTCAAAGAATAAGTCATACAGACATAATCTTTGTATCCTTAACTCTGTAATGACAGATATCCTCCCTAGCCAAAAACTTTGCAAGATTTCATAGGCAACAATGAACTTTATGATATCAAGTAAAATAAAATGCTGTTTGCACTTCACAGTTGTGACGCACACAATGGGAAAGTGAAGCAATGAAGCCTTTTTCATTAATATGTATTTGTTACCTAAAGAAATCCATCAATTATAGCTGAATTTTTCAAAAGCACAGAGTAACAGAGGTAGGCGCCTAATTCCCATTACATTTCATCAGATTTGGGTGCCTAAACACTATTTAGATTGTTCAAGAAGTCACATGTTTACAGATTTTTAAGGCTGAAAGAGATCATTATGACCATTCAAGTTGGCATTCGTAACAGAGTACAGAATCTCATTCAGAATTTCTTATATTCATAAATTTAATAACTTCTGTTTGAAGTAAAATATTTTTCTTAAAAGCACCATCAGCCTTAAGCATCTCCGAATGATAGAAAGCCCCTTGATGCAGTGACTGAATAGTGAATTATCACAGGATCATAGAATGGCTTAGGTTGGAAGGGACCCTGAAGATCTAGTCCCCTGCCATGGACAGGATTGCCAATTACACTAATAAGTCTCAATAGCCATTTAAAAATGCATTAGAACTATAAAAGAGGTAGCTTTTAATGGTGAAAAACACTCTAAAACTCTCACACTTGGACACCTGCTACAAAAAGAATCTAAGATTGAATTGTCCATTAAAGACATACTCAAGTAACTCTGATTCCAAAGCATCAGAGCGGTTGTAAAAAATCCTTTTAACAGCTTGAGCTGAACAGATAAATAATTATATATAATTTATAAAAACATAAATCAGCTTTCCTTCGGTTCATTTCATTAATTTAAATAATGAAAACTGTAAACAGTAAGCACACATTAAGTGAGGTGGAAAGTATCCACCATTTAAAAAGAGGAAAGCTAGTTAAAATCATTTTCATCTACAAAAGTTCAGTCTCAAGATGGTTGATGGTAAAAATGTTGCTGCTCTTTTTTTTTTTTTTTTTTTTTTTTATGAAGGACAGGCGTTTCTGACCCTCCTTGCAGTGACTACAACACTGATTTTCTCAAATGTGAGTGTCTATGTATCATCAATTCTCCTTTTCCACATTCCTCTGTCCACGGAACCAATTAAAGGGATACTGCGAATCATTCATTTGAACTCACTTTGGCAGAGAAAAATGAAGTCTGCAACTTATTTCACAAGTGTTCAAATTGTGATTCTCCTTACCACATACACAGAGAAAGCCCTTCAATTACTGCAAAGAAAGAAAGGTTGTGACAGAGTCTAAAACAGCTGGAGCTTCCCTGAAGCTGATCTTTGTGCTTCTATTTTTTAGCTGTAAATAGGTGTAGTTTAGATGCTTCAGCCTCACACAGCTCCAGACAGTATATTTGACTGCACCTTAGATTGTCCAAATGCATTGCAGGAAGGTTAGGCATCCAACAAAAGGCTTTGTATCAAATTTGAGAGGGCATACCTAAAAATTAGGTGGGTTACAACACCTGTCTTTTAGAAATTGTTATTTTTATCTCATTTACTAAAGGTTGTATGTAATATTGCAGCTTTTACAAAGGACAGCTGTTATACTGAATGCTAGCTTTCAAACATCAGTGGAAATCTCATCAGCATTAATAACAAACCAAAGTACTTCTCAGTGCACAGTGTAGCTCTGCGGTAAGGCTTTCAGGATAGTCTGGCACCACAGACATGCATTTTTCCAGTGTCACCAATAAAAGCAAAGATTTTTTTTTTTCAAGATATTCCATATTCCACTTGCATGCAGCACTATAAAAGGAGAAGCTCACCATTCTAAACATTAAACATTTTTAAAAAAATATGAGTAATTTGCCTCAAAATATTTCAGTTTCTCATAAGATTAATTAATGTTTAATATCTTCCCACCTGATGCTTCATTATAAATCATGAGAAAATCACAATGGAATAAACACTGTCACAAAAGGAAATCATATTTTCCATTTTGTATCCATTTGCACAAGTGTAAATGATGGTGCAAAAGGGGAAGGCAATAAAATAAAAAAAAGAAGTTCCACAGAACCACAAACCTAAAGTACCTATTCTGTTTGTATTTTTCACAAATTGTTTTCCACTGCTAACATTTAGACCTATCATTACCCAATAATTAAAAGTGAGAAAAACGTAGTTGCATTGTGTACATGAGATTCAACTTTTTCTAATCTTGTGAATCTCTGGCATTATAGCTCTAATTTTTCCCAATGTAGAAAACATTTGTGTGCAAAATCCCTGATTTATTATTGACTTAGATGGATTACCAAGCTCTGCTTCCTTCTTTAGCCTTGAACAAAGGCTAAAGTTCATGCCTTCACTGAGTAGCAGATGTTCACAAAGTTTGACCTACTGGGAGAGGAACGTGAACGTGAACTCTAACTTCAGCGTATTTTACAGTTAGAAACATATTTGACAAAGCCACTTAAGAAAAGAAATATTAGACCACATAAGTGTAATAAAAAGTATATAGATCACCCTTTATCTACACAAGATGCATTTCTCGACTTCTTATTTTTTTCTAATTCTCATTCCAGTGTGCTAGTTTTTTTGCAAAGCTTTGGAGAATGTTATTCTCGTGTGCTTGAGAACAAAAAAGAATAGTGCATCCTTAAGTATTTCAGATTTCAAATAAGCTAGAAATAATGAAAGGCTGTTGCAAGATTAGCTGTTGCCATTCAGCTCTGAAAAATGGCAACAGTCCCATCAGTGTTAAAGACTAGAGGCAAGTAATTCAATAACAGAATATAATAGCATAATTTTGTACCAACATGTCAGATTTAAACTAAGCTAGAGATAATTAGAAACTGTTATAAGATTAGCACTTACCATTTAACATCAGAAGATTGTCAGTCCCTGGATGTGGATAACTCAAGCGACCTTAAAAGAAAGCAAAAAGCAAAGAATAAAACAAAGCAAATGCAGAGGTATTAATTATTACGCTAGAAAATGATAATTCCACAAAGAAATGAAATATCACTTCTTAGAATTTAAATATAAACTCTATTTCCAGTTTGCCTAAGGGAAATAAAGAGCTAATATTTAACTCCAAGCACATTAACCAACAATACCCTTGACCCAAGTTAAAGCTGACAAGAACAGACTTCTTAACCTTAATTCTCTGGTCATAAGATCTGCAGTGCGCTTTGGGATCAGCTCCAATAGGATAAAGCCACTTTTTGTTTCATGACACCCAGAAATAGTGCTGACTGCTTTAGTCTTCTCCTTCATACTGACTGTGAATAACTGTACTATGCACATTGCTTAACAGAGTGGCACTTCTACAGTTTAGTGCCTCTCCAATGAATCGATGTAAGAAAAAACATGTCAACGTGAATTAATATTAAGGCATTAAAAACTTATTAACCAATTTATGATTGCATCTTGGTGCTTTGCATATAAAAATCGTATGTAAGTTTTTTTTAGTAAGTCTGGCAAAACTAGTGTACTGGCTTACCTGCAGAATTAAAAAAATAATATGATACATCACATTTTCCCTCAAACACCCAACAAATGAAAATTATGCAAAACCTCATATCTTGACATTAGAACTTTCCAAGTATTGCATTTTGCTACATTTGTAGTATGTTGTACTTCTATAGTTAAATGTTTGCTTTAAAATGCACAGTCGAAGTGTCTCTTCACTACCAATTCCTTTTTATTAAAGACGACTTTTTCTGTTTACAGGAAGCTGCAAACATACCAGTAGTGCACACTGACCTAGAGAGAAATTTACAATAAGCTGCTGTGTTTAGAAGCGTGCTTTTAAATGAAAAAAAAAAAACAACTCCATATTTTCCTGTATCTTGCTATGAAAACGTACTTGCTTGTATATAATCCTTAAATATATACACATATATTTTTAATCTTTTTGAGTAAACTAGAACATTTGCATGTTTAGAACTGAGACAGATTTAAAGGGGAATATATATGCAGATGGCTAGCAAATATTAGTAGGATGCTGTAGGTAATCATACTTTAATAAGGCTAATGCTTTCTGAAAAGAAACATTGCAAAAAAAGGAGAATGGAAATCAAAGCAGTAATCTATGTGTTAAACTTGTCTAACAATCTAAATCATACATTTCGTTTTTCCCTCTACTGGCAATTTCTTGAGATAGTATTTGGGGTCCAAAAGGACACTTGGGGATTAAATAAATAATCCTTTTGCAGAAAAAAAATTAGGTAATAGTGCTTAAATTTTGCTTTTCCCCCTTGAAAAACAAACATGAGAATTTTATATCCAAAAATATAGAAAAAGTAGTGATAATTATGAACTCTTCCACTCAAAACATCAAGATTAAAACCCCCCAAATTATACAGTTACTCTCTTCCAACAGATTCCATTAATATTAGAATGTACATTAATGGAGCAGCTGAAGATAGGTAAGATCTCAGCCTATTTGTTTCACAATTTGGAAAGCATAGGTGGATGCCATCTGGAAGAGCTCTACTGCCTTCTCTAACTTCTTCTGAACTTTTAACAGGCTTAGGCAAGACATTAAATAAAATCAGTAATGTTTCTGGAACAGTAGATACCCCATGCCTCTAGAAACGCATGCTGGTGTTAACAAGAAACGTAGAGAGAAGAACGCTTCCTTAAATTGCAAGCTGGGAGCTGCCACTGGTTTGCTCAGCCTGGTTTTTAAGAAGTCACCTTGCTTTTCTTCTTAGTTGGTCTCTAAAATTAATACTCATTTGGCTAACAGCAAGAATTTACTGTCACCAGCCTCTTTATATGTAGAAGTATTTGCAACAAACACTATGAGTGATTTCTTGATGTAGAACAACCACAGAAATTATGAGAAATGATCATCTCTTGTTGAATCTGCTCAAGTCTCCACTGATGTTCTCTTTGTTCTTTATATAAATAGCTTTTTATTTTCTCATTTAGTGAAGGAGACAAAGGATACATACCCTAATTACAACAGGAAAAAAAAGGTAGGATTTAAGGCCTATCATGAAAGAGAACCCCACCAATACCACTATCTACAGAGAAAGCTGTTTTAGAAGATTCATTCTGGGTTTACCACTCCACTTTTGCATTCTTTACACTTATTTTCCCTTCTAATTCCATGAATTAGCTGTACCTGTAACATAAGGTGCAAACTGAGAAAGATGAAATAATAAAGTGTTTCTCAAGAAGCAGTGGGCAGAGCTGCACTAAGGAGTGCTCTGTTTGAATCTACTGGGCCCACTACTCCTGTGTCAAGCTTATGAATCAAACACAAAGAAACCACATCTTGCTGTTCTGAAGATGAATTTGTTAACTCAGAAAATAATTTGAACATTAGAAGAGGAAAATAAGTAACACATTTTGCACAAGTACTGCTGTACTGATATCTGTTTTTAGTCTTAGTCAAATAGTTATTTCAATGAAATTGCATTTTGTGATTTAAACATAGATACATCATTCTGGTGAACCTAATACCTGCATTTTATTACCTTTGTGTAGTACTTGGGCTTTACAATCTTGAAAATATTTTTAAGGTTTTCTCACTTTTTCAAAACATAACCACTGCTGTTTGTTATGTTAACTTCAGTTCTTCTTCCTCAGCCTAATCAGGGGAAGTAAAACGCAGTGTTTCTGGAGAGTTCACTTGAGTTTAATGGTATGAATAAACTCAGAAAATTTCCCATGTGGAATTAGATGAGAGATCAGACCCATACAGAGTTCAGACAACTCCAGTCTGTTTTAAAATAGTGTAGAATGGATGCATACAATATTAAATCTCATGTGAAATATCAATATATAAAATAGAGAACAAGGGCACATCACCTTATATCAATTTACTTAGCTATCATGTTTTAGTTCCTACTCATCTCTTCCCACTGAATGCTGTTTAATGCTGTTAAATTGCCCTCACCACAAATCCCATCTATTCCCTTCTTACCTCAATGTCAGTAAACATGAACTCTGTGATCATTCAATGCTTATTCTAGTTGTTCCAGTGGTTTCTACTTGCTTAAAAATGATTTCAATTAGATAGGAAGATGCTACACTAGTTTAAAATAACAACTACAAATTAGCAACAGAATTATCTACTAATAAATAATAGATGTATCTAATTCCTGAGAAATGAAAATCACTTCACTGACTGCCTACAGAACAGAGCTCTACAGCACTCACAATTAGTACCATACTTGAAAAAAATACAGTGGCTAGTATTATAGTACTCTATCACAAATTGTCATATTGTAGAAAGTTTCTCTATGAAAGCTTGAGTCTAGGAACTTCAGCACATCTTCACTAATTATTCTCCTGTACCACAGCTAAATTCAGAATAGCACTGCCGAGGAGAAGCAGGTATTTTTGACATTTCTTATGTAATTAATGTGCCATTCAATTCAATCCCCTCTTCCACATCTACACCAGTAATGTTAACGTAACTGGTTGGTATGTATATCTCACAACATTTTCTTCCATAAGGAGGGAAAAAAACAAGTTTGCAAATTAGTTTTAGCAGGCCAATTTATCCACTACATCCAATTAAAACTCTTGATAATAAAAATGACAAGGAAAGAGTAACAAGACATGTGACTTTGGTTACATGTCTGTAAGCACACGTTACTAATACGATGTCTTTTCTCCAGGCTTCTTCTGAGCATCCAGATACAGCTGCTCTTACTGTTCATTTTAAGACAAATTCATATCTGCTATTGGAAATGCACACTTTCTGTAGGACTCCCCAAATATTAAAACATTTGGGTTAGACCTAAATTTACAGTGACCACTTGAAACACTGCTGGCTCACAGCTTCACAAGTCTGATGTTTCACTGCATCCCTCCCCTTTTTTTCCCCCTATGTCTCAAATGATTGAACGAAGAGATAAGAATCACAGATTCCTTCCCCACTTTCCTTCTTTCAGTATACATCTTGATTAGAAGAGAAAAATCTTCCGTGTTAAGCTTCTCCCACACTACTTCAGCAGACAGAATGGCTGAGTTTCAGCAGTTTCAGAAAGCTCCGTTTGTGTATCAGCATAGATAAGACAACAGCACAAAGCCATGTTTGGACAACACCTAGTTACAGAAAGCCTAGCTACTACACTTTCACATGCTTGTGTAAGAATTATGTAAGCCTGAATGAGGCCAAATGTGCTGTCTGTGACAGTCCATGTGTTTAGGCAAATGAGTCTATCAGACTTAAAACAGGAGGATTTTTTTTCCTCCCCAGTTTCTAAGAAAGAAACCTACAGAAAACATTCTGAATGTATGATTTCAAAACCTCTTCTAGGACAAAAAGAGAATTTTCCCCTTCTCAGCTTTTCATTCTGCCTCAGAAGCCCTTTTTGGTGTATGATTTGAATTACCCCAGGATAGAACTGCATAACTTTAAGTCTTGCGGCTTCCTAATAGAAAATATAAAACAAAATTATTTGAAAACAAGAGTTGTCAAATCCAAAGAAAATGCTCTCTACTGCACTGTTCAGTCACTGCTGCCTTTTCTTTATATTTCACTGGGCGTCCTCCAGCAGGTTGCTTTTAAAAGAAGCACAAAGAACAGCTGAAAAGCTTCACTAAATTAATTGAACGGGAATATAAAAATAGGAAAGAGCAACGTAAGTGCATCAAGTTCTTTTCCACAAGTCAGTCAATTAGTATTTTATTATTAGTTTTATTAGTAGCTATATAAGATGGTATTATTTCAGTTCCCCCCAAAATCTATTTTTTTTTCCCCTCTTCCCCTCACCACAAAAGCATGAAGAAAATTTCAACTCCTTTTTCCTATAAACAAACTTCATATTCGTTCTTGTTATTCCTATTAGCATGACTAATTGAAGTTCTGTACTCTCTTGTATCCAGCTTGCAGAGCTGTAAGAGAGCTGGTTAGAAAAAAAACAACTGTAAATGGAGTAAAGTATCAGTACTCTTGCCTTAGTAAAGAGAAGCTTTTATAATGCATCGAAATCACCATTACCTTCAATAGAAAAGTGCTTAAAACAGTAGATAATAAATTCTATAAAATCACCTGCTTCACAATTCGGATACATATTCCATGCAAAATATAACTAATTCTTTTACATTTTTTCCATAATTTGTTTTAGACCAAACATTTTGGTGTTTCTGTTTCTGCATAAAAGCTTCCTACATCAGGAAAGACTCGTGTTTGGGGGAGGTTGAAAAAAATACAAGTACACAAGAGTTCTATCTCTGGTCTAACAATATTCTAGTATTTTAGGCCAACTTCCACCCTTCTAAGGGTTAATAAAAGAATAAAAAGGACATTTAGGAACAAAAATGTAAAAAAGAATTAATTTAGCCTTTATTTACTTTGGTTTACGTTCTAATGATTGGAATGGGTAATCAACTATCATTTTATAAAGTGGATTTTAAGAAAACAACTTGGGAAGATTAGTTTTAATAGGATCAATATCTTTGCTGCAACAATTAGTGAATTCAAGCACTTCTTCCCTACTAGAATACCTTGAAATGTCTTACCGAATTCCAAAAATCCTTTATTTTGGTTGTGTTTGTAGTTAGACTAAGCTTCACCTAAGTGAAGCTGAAACCACGCATCTGTAAACAACCTTTGGCAGGCATAAGGTTAGCTTTCAGAGAATCATATTTGAAAGAAAGGTTTTTCAAGTTCATGAAAAGCAAGAACTGTGAAATCTGACTTTCTTCTAAAATGAATCTTCAAATGCAAAACTTGGAGCTGTGAGCTAGTAGTACGCGCTGTGTCTGTTCCGCATTGTGCAAAGTCTGAGACAAGATGCTTAGTCATACTCCAGATATTGTAAGCAGCTAAATCTGAAACACGTGCTTAAAATTCCAGGGACTTTCATTTTACTGCTGTGGTCAGATATAAAAGATGCATTGTTTCAGTGTGCTTAGATTGCTGAAAAACGTGTCATAAAAATATTCTCTAGTTATAAAAATATTCTTTACTTACAACAAAGTACACTACATATTAGTAAGAATAAAAAGTGATAATATTTTCAATCCTGTGCATTATGCAAGCAGATATGATAGGCTCTTACTTAAATGTCAGATTTGCTGTAGTGAAAAGAAATGCCACAGGGACTGAAATAACAAAATCAGTGTTTCATGGGTTGTAAAAAAAAAAAAGAAAGTTACAGTTGCTAGGAGGTTACAGAAATGCCAACTAATGGTGACTAAACATGAGAGGGATAGAGAGTGACTGAGAAGCTATTCTTGGATGTGTTTTCTGCTTCCCGCTGCCAGTCAGTAAAATCAATAAGGAATATTTCCCTTGTCTCACTGCTAATAATGTAACGGTTTTAATTAAAATAATAACTTCCAAAGGAAAAAAAATGCATCTTCGTCAATCTATTTAAATAATAGCACACAATTACTCCATTAAAATTCAGCTGGTGTGTGCATTGTTCTCTGGCACTCAAACAAAAAAAGAAGAAAAGAATTTCCTTTGAATTCATCGCTATCTATGGCTTCCATCTGTTTTAGTTCAAACAGAAAACTTAGCAGAATTTTCACTGGAAGGGTACGATGGTAAAACTGTTAAAAGAAAAATAAGTCTGTCAACTGTAGACTGAAACCATACACTCGTGTCCCTAGAAAGCTCAGAATAGCTATGGAACCTTCACTGAGTTTTTCAAAAATGTCTATATATGGACATATTTCACTTCATCTTAAAAGCTTTGTCTTGCCTTATTCTCACTAAAAAAATATTACTGGAAAGATACAGTTTTCACATAGCGTATCATAATGAAATATGATGAGAAGAATAAAAATAGGACTTTTGTGTGTTTAGTGTGCCTCTGAGAACTCTTCTACATTATAAAACCAAAATGAAAACAAGAGAGAACTGGTAGGGGCACAAAGCAACCACTTCCATTTGTCCCATCAGTGAGCACAGAAGTGAAGAAACAGGTTGATTTTCAGGCACATGAGAGATGTCACTGGTGTATTATAATAGAGGATACGCATTCTCTAATTCTAGTAACGATCCTGATGGTAGACTTGGGTTCAGATAACAAAAAATTGGTCCTGAGTGTAGTGAATTCGTTACCTTGTCTGTGATGGCATGTATGTGCTTTTAGTGCATAGCTGTTATCACAGGGTTAACATTCACAGGTTTCAACCTCTTCGAGTTACTTCGTAATGTAATAAAGATGCAGACTGGACAGAAACTAAACTTACTGGTAGAACATAATGATAAAATCATTAAAATGGAATTCTTTCTCTGTAAGTATCATGAAACAAGACAGATTTAAGAACAACTAAGAAAATTTAATTTTAGCTTTCAGTCTAACGGAGGAAAATTAAGCAGCTAACCAAACGCTACGTACTTACTGATGCTTAGCAGAGATTTTTAGTTTGGAAAGACAAAATGCAACACAAAACCTTTTGGCTTTACACTATAAATCTTCAACTGTTACAGGCTGTACTACATATCTTCCAACTGAATATAGATCTTACTAAACAATGAATAGACTCTGTCTTCTGCATTACAGTAACACACACTTTTATGTATAACTTCAATATATATTAAGCTTAGGGACCTCTAGAACTGAAGTATTGATGGGGGTAAATAACTGCATGAATAAAAGTTGGTTTTTTTTTTAATTGTCTCCAACACTGAGACAGAATTTGGCATAGCAATTCTGAAGTCTTAAATAGTTTTAAAGTTAGACTGCATCATTCTAGTTATAGCACCACAAATAAAGTAGTATTTGATAAATCCAAATAAAGCTGTTTGAGCCCAACAGTTCAGTGATAAACCCCGTGTGAGAATAAGTATAGAACAACAACTTAATATAATGAGTTACTGTACAATGAACAGAGAAGTTAAAATTGAAGGTCACACATATTCACTATTTCAGCAGAGCCCAGAAGAGTAAGAGGAACCCAAGTTCTAAAGTAAAGTGTACTTCTGGACCTCTTAGAACTAACAGAAACCACACAACTCCACGCATTATCACGGTGTTTTGATTCTCCTCCCACCTCCTTTTGGCTTGCTGCAGCAGATCAGTGTGTCTCTTTACAATCTGAGGTAGAACTCCTTGCAGCAAGTAAGTCAATTTCAGATAAACCTAGCTGTGATTTTTTGGGGGAGAGGAAGAAAGTTGGAGTGGAAAGGAAATAATACCCGTGAAGACACTAAAGCTTAAGTTTAAATTTTTAAACATCCGTAAATCCGTATTTTCAGGAAAATGCAGATTGAGACTGACCTTCTATTTAACTTGAGAAAATAATTCATATTTTAATACGAACCTAGAAACTAAATTAGCAAGCAGTGTTAATTCAAATCCGCAGAATGGATGACCCTTTTTTCTTTATTTAGCATAATAACATACCTTTAAGTGGATCATGCTCTGCTCTCATAATGTCAATAAGGGAGTTTTCCAAAGAGTGCATATTCAGACTGTCATACATTCTATTTCGATCCTAAAAGAGAACAAAATCCTTAGTAGTGGAATACAAATTCTATACTTTTTTTTTTAACAGGAAATTTGATAGGAAGACATAAGTGCCAGCTAAAGACTGTATGCTCAGATACTCTGAAGATGGATAGCAATAAAAAACTTAAGGTATATTAATTTATTAACAGTAAGTTTAATAGCATCCAAATGTAAAACTAGAAATGTACTTCAAAGAACTCCTCTGTATATGCACTTTGATAGACTGTTTCTTTCAGAGGATCTGCTTTCATCAGTTCTAAAGATCCACAGCAGAGCTCAACGTTCAATTGTTTAATGAAGGAGGCTAATGTCTCAATTTAATTTAATGCAGAAGTTAAATAGTTAGTAAGGTCCCAACCTTACTCAGGGAACTACAGGAGGAGATGGACAGCCACAAATGAAAGAAAGCATTTTCTTGGTGCTTCACTAAGTATCTCTCCTAGGCACGCACGCCCCTGCTGAGACTGCTCTCCCTGGTTTCTGGGTCATTAACCTGAGACCCTTTGCATGCGAAGACATGACTTACAAATGGTCAAAGCTAAATGGTTCAAGGTTGGAAAATTAAAGCTAAACTGTGAAAGAAAATGTCACAAAGCTTACTAAAAGATTATCGGCCTTACATAGAACATTTTTCTTTTTGCAAGTGTTAAGATTAATAAGAAAAGTTACCATAATACCTGACAAATATTCTCACTGAATAGAAGTTATTACAATACATTATAAATATTTTCACCAATTTAATGTTTAACTCAGACATTTTCTCCTGTTTTTAATGCCTCAAAATTGCACAGATAGACAAAAAAAGGATTACTTCAAACTTCCTTGGTCTTTCTGGAATACCTTCAGAGACTGAAAATAGTTTGCGTAAAACCTTAATCTCCTCTACTTGCAAGGCTTCTGGCTAGCCTGTATCATACTTAAGGCACGATTACAGGATTTTATTATTATCTCCTCTCCGGTTGCACTATGGTAATTCCGCAGAGTTAGGAACACACTGCACCTACCTCATGACTGTTAAAATTCTTTAATGCTACAGCCAGTACATACATAATAGGACAGAAGGGCTCTGACCCACACTTCCCATGACAGTTCAACAAAGTTGAGATGAATTCAAACTATGCCCTTCAGTAAGAAGGAACTCTTCAATAATAGGGCTGAAAAAAAGCAAGCTTCGAAAGAGATGTTTTCTCTGAGTCAGAAACCATGATCTATGAAGAGCTCTGCAAAACCAGCCATGATCAAACTGAAATGTGACTTTCACCCTTCCTCAAAAGGTTAGTCAATGTGTCATAACATTAGAATGAAGGAGATGCTGTCTTTATAAGCTCTCTCTCCCCTCATGCAACTGCTACGAGTAATGGATTTTTGTAGCTATCACAGAACCAAGGCAGTAGGATAAAAAGTCTATGTTTATTTGAATACTTTTTTTTTCTTATTGAAACCTTAGGATAATTTCAATGATAGCCTAAAAGAAAAAGAAAAAAAATCACTACATTTCATTTCCTTCCATGCCCCAGACTAAGCGCCACTGACAGTTTGAGGTGATTTGAGTACCAATGAGTCTCCTGTAGTATTTGAGTTTACAGCAACCTCATTTTGGGACTACTAGGCTTTCATTCAGTTCTCTGGTTGTCCTAAGCAGAAGCAGAATTAAGGTGAAATGACTCATCGGCTTTCATGCCCTTGCAGGTTTATTTTTCAATAGCAACCTATGAAAAGAAGCCGCTTACTACAGCAAACCTGCTTTCAATGGAAGGTGTGAGCTGTGACAATGCTGCTTCTGATCCCTACTGTCCCTCAGCAACAAAGCGCTCAGAAGACAACACAGTTTTTAAGGAAGTCTTAAATTCAGCTGACTTCTTTAGTTGTACTGTAGGCAGTAAATGCTCTTGCAAAACCCAGTGCTGAGTAAACAGAATGCACACTTCACTACCTTTGTAGCCCATGAGGTAAAAGAACTAGTATTTGTAAAACAGACGAAACAGCACGTGAAACAGCTCATCTTCAGTACAGGCTCACTCAGGAAAATTCTCATTTTTTGATCATTGCTTTATATACTGAGATAGATGACCATCTGGTGGTGCCCAGTACCAGAATGAGGCAACAGACATGAACTGGAAAACAAGAGGAAGCACTTCCATGTTGCACAGGTGACAGAACACGGGCTGCCTAGAAGCTGCGGCATCTCCTCCTTGGGGATCCCCAAATGCTGCCTGGATGTGGGCCTGGGAACCCAGCTCTGAGTGTCCCTGCTTGGGCAGGGGTTGGGCCAGGTCTGATGGTTGCAGACATTGCTGCCAGCCTCAGACACTCTGTGACTATGTAAAGTGTCACTAGTGGTTGTACTTCAGCTTTGCTTTGGAGAAGCTTTTAAGCAAGGACTCTGATATCATTAATACCAGCTCACTTGCTTATAGATCCTGGAGAAGAGGAAATATAAAGAACAGCAAGTTTGTGGCATGGTTTAATATAGCTTCACCTCTGCATCATTCCATTTTCCAACTTTTTTATTCCTAAATTGAAAGGTCTCGCGCTGCTGGAAGCAGAAGAAGTAAGTTTCCCCCATTCACTTTATACTGCAGGCATTTCATTTCTCTGAAGCTAATAATAGTTATTTGAATTGTATTACTTTGTTTCTGGCAGTGAAAACATAATACAGCCATGCACTGTACAATATAAAAATATTGTGAATGCACTGAAGTAGAATTTAAATACAGGCAATACAGGCATTATACTCTGCTACCTCACTACTACCATCATGCATGTCCTTGGGTAACATCTAGGTGGTAAACGCTTCAAACTTTTAAGATGTATTCCAGCTCAAAACAATCAACTATTTCCTATAAAACAATGCTGTCTGAAATGCTACTATCTCAGAAGGAGCGAGATGTCCTTCAAGGAAAAGGTTACTTTCAAATCTTTGGGCAATTAAGGCTTTATAACGCTTAACTGCTACTTTACGCTCCCCAAACACGTGTATTATATTTTTAAAGAACACAAGTATAATCTATGCAAATATGAAGCTTCCATTTCAAAGCAGAACTTAAAAGTATGTCAATAATGTAGGTCACATCCGCAACGGTTTTCTAGAAAGTTCTGCTGCAAAAAAATGCCTACAATGCTGTGAAGGGGAGCAAAACGATTACAGCATGCTCAGCTCCATCAGAAAACTTGCACTGTGATTTTCATTAATCTCTGTGACAAGCATGAAAACTAATCTCCTGTACATATGAAAGTAGAACTACTTCCGTATTGTTTTAAAGGTCTTTCCAGGTTGTTTTTGAAGATAGATTACTTCTTATCTACCTTCTTGAAATAATGAAACTAGAAGATTTATTAACATAAAGGCACTGATACCTAACCTAACTGCATGTTAATACACATATACACATATATTTCTAAGCTGTCCTGACAAAGAAGTCCCTTTTTTTCCCCAATGATGAGTTCCTGTAGAATATTTTGCACTTCCCTCACCTCTGTGGCACATCAATCCTATGCTAAGCAGCAAATAAACCGTGGCTGTGTCAGAAGGTCCATGCCTCAGTGGAATGTCACAGCATAACACTAGCTTTTCCTGGAGCTGATAAAGTTAACTACTCCCAAGCACTACATATTCTCACACTAGTTTTATCTCCTTGTAACTGCAGAAAGATTTGAATCGTGCTTGACCTACCTTTCCAATTATACAATCAAATCTGCGTGCACGCGTGGAAGAACTGAAAAGGTGTTCTGAAGATTCAGAGATACGTAACTTCAATAGAAATCGTCACCTCAGAAGTTAAGACTCAGTAAACAAATTTACAGAAAAGTGGTACTTATTTCCTATATGTACAGAATTATGCAATATAGGGAAAGCATGAAGTATCCTATCCAGAGGATGCAGTCAGCCCTAGGACTCTCTCATAGTGTCATGCGAAACATAGATTTCAGAAGTACTCCCCTCAAACATCGAAATGTGGAATGAAAGGCAAGAAGTCGGCTTTCTCTGAAGAGCCACTTTCATCACTGAGCTGTTGAATAAATCATTTTTCTTAGTACAAAGTATTTAGGACTTTATATATATCCACACAATTTATGCAAAGACTATTCAGTTAGAGCATTTGCAGAGCCTCAGTGCAGTCACCTCTCAAAGCTTTATATTGTCACTTATACATAAAGTAAATACAGACGTGGTCAGAAACTATTAAATTACAAATACGATTTTGCTAATCCTTACCACAAACTCTAAAAATAGATGCTCATAGTTAAGCAGCTAAATACCTCTGAATTTTAGGCACATTTGTTAAAATACTGATCTGTAAGAGTTCCTGAGGTAAAAAAGTAGGAATTCGGACATAGGTAGTGAATTCAGTAAATGCTAATATCTTTACAATATGTTACTCTGCGTGTCCCTTCACGTTCTGAATAAATGTAGCACTATCCGACAGGGGCTAAAAACAACTTACAAGTCATAAAGCTGCTAGTCAGGTTAGAGTACAGCCTTGGCAGCTACAAGAGACTCTGTATCTTCGACCTTGATGATTTAAAAGCTCAATTAAAAAAAAAAAACAACCTTATCCTTTATCATTTCCCAAAGCAAAATTTAACACGCTTCCACTTTTATTTTTGCCTTAACAATGATCTGAATAAAAATATGTTCTAAGACTAGAATGTAACAGCTAATTTAGTAGTAAAGTACCCACAGATTAAGAAAGTAAATGAATGTAGTCCATTGCTCAGTGTTAACATTAGGAGTAATAATATAACAATTCAGTATAATATATACTTTAAGATGTCATCATTTACTAACATCCAAGCTTTGAGTCATTCTCTGTTTAGTGAGGACATACTATAATCATAAGCCCATTGCTGAATCTCTGAATATCATAAATGAGAAATCCAGTACTAAAACGTAAGACTTACTGCAGTTTTTGCTCTACAAAAAAAGGAAGGAGAAAGCTTTGAAACAGACACGTGAAATTGCTTGGTTACTTTACACACTGTCATTAGTGGTAACAATGAACTAATGTCTTGTAGACATCTGAGAACAGTCAACTTGACAATGTAAGAATTTTGAAGTTAAAATGACAAAAATCAGCTGTATAAGCTAGCTAAATAAGACCTAAAATACACCGAGAACAGTTCTTGTGGCAAAAACATGCCTACTTTGCAGATATGTATTTAAAAACAACAACAGAAAAATCCCAACAGCATTTTACTGCATCCACAAGGGAATACTTCAGCTCAAGAATATACATTCATGAACTGGCAGCAAACCAGACACATTATGGAGATGATTAAGAGCTTGGCAAGACTGACTTACAAGGCAAGACCAGAAGGTTTGTGTATGAATAGCTTGGACAACATAACTAGAAGATCATTATATAAGACATTTGAAGGGGAAGCTTTTATCCAGAATTACTGGAAAATCTCCTTCAGCTCACTGCTCCCAAAAATATCTGGTGGCTGCTCCATCCCTGGAGACATCCAAGGTCAGGCTGGAAGAAGCTCTGAGTGACCTGATCCAGCTGTGGGTGTCCCCATTCATTAGAAAGTTGGACTAGACGACCTTTTGAGGTCCTTTCCAACTAAATTCTATGATTCTGTATCTATGCAGTCTTGAGTACTGAAATATAAACATATCAGAACATACAATAAATGTGCTTTTGGACAGGTCTTAAGTGAGAACACTCATTTTAACTTTAGAAAACTATGCTTTGGCACTATGAACAAGGCTAGATATGCTACTTAGTAAACCAACGACATATATGCCATCATAGCTGCTAAATATAAAGGTCAATCTTTCTAATTCCAATTTTTGGAGTAATTGAATGAACTAAGTAAGCAGTTCAGTAACTAAAATAAATTTTAATAAGAATTCTTAGTTAAGAAAAAGATAGAAAAACATGCACACATTTACGTTACACATACATATAACATTCAGTGAATTCATTCCTTCGATTATCCATGTAGTCACCAGCACTGTTTATTCAAAAGTACCAAACCTGAAGTTACGAGCCTGTCAGTAGACAACTCCCTCCAATTAGGGATATCCTCAGTATTGTCCCCAAAACGCAGAAATCTGGTTTTGTGCATAAGCTTTAGTGATATTTAATCATACGCAGGCACTCAGTCTATTGCATCAGAAATCCCAGAGGCACTGTTTTGTTGCAGGTGTTGCCTTAGTAAAAATAAACCAGAAAAGCTTGGCTTATGAGCATTCAGACGATCACACTCATCTGTAGACTAAGATAACTTCACTGGTAGATACTTTCAAGGCCTTCCACATTTAACCAGAGCAGCAAAACACTCAGCAGCACTTCTGAACAAACTAACCACACATTTAGGAGTATAAGTATGGCAATTAAGAACCTAAAATGAAAAAGTTACTCTTCAGCTAGAATTGGCTGGTATGTGTATCATCCGAATAGCTGTCAGTTAAGACACGAATACACCTTCAATAAACCATCTTAAATTGATACTCAGAGAATCTGAAATTTTCTGAACGGAGGTGACTGTAAGACAGAAGCAATGTGACAACAGCTGAAATTAACATCTAAAACTAACACCTGCTGGGAGGTACAATTTTAAAATTCATTTTACTTCAGAAGGGTTTTGTTTTCTTTGGAACTTCAGCAAACTTCAAAACAAATAGAAAAAGTAAAATCTGCATTTTTGAGAGACTGTGCCTCACCACACAACCCCCAGCTGGAGAGCTGCGCTCAAACACAGAAGTTCAGCTTTTAGGACCATGAACATTACATGTACTGTTTGTTTGAACAAACAGGAAGGACAAATCAAGGTGAAAAACACCCAGACATGCCATGTATTTCCTGAATTCAAAAGAAACACAAACTAAACTCATATTCATTTCAGTTAAACAGTGTTGTTGTTTTTTTTTTTTTACTAGAATGAAAATTCTTCTTACTGAACTCACTGTAGCTTTTAATAAGCTTACTTGCAAGATATTGAGAAACATTAAACTTGTATCAAAATAGATTTAGTACACAATTTTATATATATACATGCACACACACATATATATTTAGAGATGGTTCATTATTTTCCTCATCCAATAAATGTAAATAGGAAAAAAGCACACACAACTCTGGCTTCCGTGGTTACATTTCAGCCATGGGAATGCCCAAAGCACATATTTGGGAAAAATCAGTACTAGGGATTAAAAATGTATTTCTAAACTTCATATCCCACGTTCAATTGTGGGTTTCTTTCTTTTTTTGGTACTGTCTATCAGAGACTAAAGCACCCGTACCGCAAGACTGAACTGGAATTCAGGACTGTATGCAATCAGTGGTAACAGGTATGTTCTTCTAGAGAATTAGGTTATCTAAAAAAGGAGCCTGGGTTCTCTTTAAGGAGATAGAAGTAGGCTACTGCATTAAAATGCCTAAGTTAGATAGTGTGACATGCACTTCTAATTGTTCCCCAGTGATTCCAGCGCAAGGCAATAATCCCTTTCCTACGTGGAGTACCTGTAATGGTACAAGCAGTGTGACAGAGCTAAAACTTGTAGACACAATTTCACCCATGAGAGAGCTTTACTCAATGCATTTTATGTTATCTTAACATCTTAAGGGAGAGAGGAAGCTTCTTACAGAAAGTCACAAAAGATGACCATTGATTTATACGTGACCAAGCTAGGGCAGTGTTGTGATGATATTTTAACTACCTCTATTCTAAAAAACACAAAAACAAACTAAAATTGCCAACATGCCCTCATAATGGCCCTAACCAAAAGCAGCTTTACTGTAGCTAGTATGACCACCGAGAATGCAGCTTCACATGGGATATCCTTTATTTCTAACTATGAAGTACAGAAAATCTGCTTTCATCCGTTCAACGTATGACAGAGTTATCAGTAGTAAATTATATTAGTTGTCCCTGATATGTTAGTTTAACACCAAGAAATATTGCTTTCATCAGAATTAGTGTCAGCTCTATATTGGGAATTCCTCCCCCATCAACACGAACACCAAGGAAGTTCGAAAGGGGTAAGCTTTGAATTTTTATACAATTTCTGTGCTGCTCATCTCACTGACACTGAACATCAAACTTTGCAAAACTAGAAAACTTTCACAAATGCTTAGCAGAACATGAGTGATCTGCAGAAAGTCCATCTGCGGGAGCACTGGCTTTTCTACATCTTCAACTGCTAAGCGTGAGCTAACCTAAAAGCTTTAAAACAGCTAGCTGAAGTTTGGAGGAGCGGTGCTTTACCCCCAGTCATGCAAAATGATGATTGCAATTAAAACACTGATGCGTGGTCACATGGAAAAGTATTCTGCAAAGCTGAGAATGATGCAGTACGTGTTGAACGGGCCTGAGAGGCTGCAGTCACTCTGTGGAAGCTCAAAAGTAACAGGAAACTTGTACACACATGTAAGTGCTCTGCCATAAGACTTTCAAAATGCCTCAAATTTAATGACTTATTTTTGAGTGTCTTCAGAAACAGCTACTGTACCTTTAAGAATCCTCAATTGAAATACCTCAGCCTTTTATGGAAGGAGACAAGCACAGTACAAATTAACAAGATGGGTGTTTGACAGCACCACAATTGCCAACACAAGTCCTGATGAAAAGAAGCACGAGCTCTAAACTCTATTTAACTTTTCATTGTGACTTCTAAAATTTAGCAGTCATTACAAGGAATCAACCATAACAATAGTATAAAAACTGAAAAATAAGAACACCAATTCAATGTAGCAAAATAATTTATGGAAGCATCTAATGTTTCCACAATAGCAGTAGGAAGCCTTCAAATAAGAGTATTTTTACTGATTTCTGCAGCTATGACTTCATACACGCAAGAGATTGACAGATGTAAAACATAAGTACAGTCAGACAAGCAGGCCTATCTAATTGGTGGCTCTGGTGTTCTCAGATGAGAGGAATAATGAAGTGCACCCATCAGCTCCCTCCCCCCAAAACACAAAAACTTAATAAATTTATGTTTCTAGAACCAAATTTCAAGCTTTTTCCCCCTACCCTAATATATTGGAATGCTTTAAATTATAGTTGGAATGCACTTTTGTTTAGACAAAAAATAAGTTCATCTGCATTAGATGACCACAGCAGATGCTTCTTACAGTTCAAAGCAATCGCCATCCTTCCTTGTAAAGCATGCTGAGGAAGTAAAAAATATATTCACCACTTGTACTTGCTGCACGTGAATTCCAGTGGATACATCACCGCAGTTTCCACATATGATGGTGTTAATATTTTTAACCCAATTCCTTAGGCTAGTATCTTGAAAAGACATTTCAGTGTTAACTTGCAACTCTTCCTGATGCACATTGCAAAGCACTCCCTATCTGTAATCTGTTTTTCTTAGTTGATCAGGTTAAAAATGTATAGAATGGCATCTTTTTTCCCCATCTTTTCAACCATGAGAAAAAAAGACTCAACCAAGATCTTCCAGCTAGCAAAGCTGCTTAAGGGAACAAGTCTTCACAGAATGGCCAAATCCTCCTAAGTTTTCAGGCCCAACTTCAGCATGGCCCAACCCCCCTGCTAGCCCCACGAATACTGCCAGTATCAGCACTCACTCAGTCAGTCAGCACATTGCTTCTCATGCCAAATAGAACTTCACCACGAAAATGTTAAGAAAAATAAGGACCTTGGTGGGAAACCTGATCCCTAAAAGCACCCTTTTGCAACCACTACAGCCACACTAGGTTTAGACGGCTAACTGATGGAGTACATCTATACAAGTTCAAATACGATCACAACAATGACAAATCAAAACTCGGAATCACTAAGTGTGGGACTTAAGAAAAAACTATAATAGCTATATGTTCCTTTACCTCCACATTCTAATTATTTTCCTTCCATATGATAATTTTTACTTTAGCCAGAATAAAGTAGCTCAGTGTAAGACAGACTGAAGCTGATACAGGTGTGAAGAAAATTAAAGAACATGCAGTACTCATGGACTAATCTGCTACTTTAAAATGCATAGTTTCTAAATCAAGTTGCCCAAGCTCTTTTTTTGTAACTTAAAAGAGTAGCCTAGAAATTGTTTGAATTGTAACTGAGATTTGGCATCCAAAATAATACAGTTTTCAGCTATCAAGAAATGGTAACAAATAAGTGAATCAAGGCAAGCACATAATTAATAAGATGGGATCCAAATAACAATGGATGAGGTTGCAGTTAAGTGACTTACCTAAAGTCACACAAGAAGTCACTGGCAAAATTCAGGATTCATAGTACCGACACATCTGCCTGTTATGCACTTCTAAACCACAAGGCTTCTAGCCCAAGAATTATAGCCAAAGCTTAATATTAAAGTTGCTAGAATGCAGAGGCAGCAAACCTTTCTAATACACAAACATCAGACTAGAAGACCAGAAAAAGACTTCATGATGAAGATTCAGAGCCGCCTGCGAGGTTTTGCAAAAAAATCTGTGTACAAGGATGAGTGAACAAAAATAAATAAAGCCACACCCAACTGTAAATCTTCAAGGGATTTATAAGAATGTGAGTGTAATGATAAGCAGAAAACACTTGCTGGATTAAACATTTTCGCTCTTCTATCGCTGCATTTCCATCTTTTGTGACAGTCAATATTCTTAGCTAACTGTAAGGATCATATACTGCTCAATACACTGAAAACGTTGGTGCTAGTTGCTATTCAAGAGTAAAAATTATACATAAACACAAATTTCAAACTGAGTATCAGGACAGTAACCACTGCTGAATTCTACTTTAGTGAATGCACACAAATGCTAAACAGGACTATGAATACACCAGTTACATACCATCCTTACCTGCAAGGGAAGGAGAGTATTACTGTTGTTGTCAGTTCGGAAAACATTATCTTCAATCCATGATTTTGGAGTCAGTGATGGAGTGGAGCGAGTAAATTTAGGTGGAGCTATGACATTACCAGAAAAGGGTTTCTTCAAAGGAGAGATCTGGTTCATAGTTCCTGGAATTCCCATGTTTCCAGTTCTACGATGGTCTCTGCCATGCATTCCTCCCCAGGATATATTTCCTGTGCTCCAGCCACTACTCTGATTGCTCCAGGGCGACTGCTTCAGAAGAGGCTAAAAAGAAAAATTAATTCATATTATTTTGAAAATACTTGAAAAGGATTTTTCTACTTAAGAGCAAAGAAACACTAAGTAGTCAATGCTCAGAAGATTCCTATAAACTTCTCTTTTTCTGGTATTGTATTAGTTCATTATTGAGGCCAAGTAGAAAATGTAATACAGCCACAAGAAGTTGCCTTATTTTAACTCTCCCTCCTCCACAGTCCCTGTACTGGCAATTTAGGTTTTCATCCTTGCAGGAACTGCCAGGCTTCTTCACACGTATGCAGAGAGCAACCCCAGGGTTAAAAACGGTGTTACAAAAAGGATCAGGCCATTAATCACCTCACTGATACACTATTTCATATTTTATAGTAAGATATCTGGAAAAAATAACACAAGAATTTCAAGTTGGTCATTTTATGCCAGTGATGAGGAATTCAAAAATTAGAATTCTGCTTCATTTTTTCCCCAATATTTTGAGTATTGCCATCTCAGTATTGTCAAAGTATTACCATATAAGAGCAAAAAAGGCACTGATCACCGTGCAGAGAATCTGTTTGAAGAGCTATCTTAACATTTCCACATTAAAATGCATTATTCTGAAGCCACCGCTCAAGTATTTTTGGAGTCATATACCGGACTATCTCTGGAATTCCGCAGCTCGCTCGCTCTTATAAGAAGATTCTTCTCCCTACTTAGAAGCAGTACAAAGTATTTCTGTATCTGTACCACTATGCTCATCAGTATTAAAAATGTAAGCTGTCTTCAGAGCAAAGATTTTACAGGGTGAGAAGTTTTGGTTCCTACACCACAACTTGTGCTGAGGACAGACCCCGGCGGCCGCTGTACCACCAAGAGGTGGACCCACTGAGCCCAACTGACAGCACAGAACAGGATTTACCTTCGATGTTCTAAACCTGGCTGCTGGGGAAAGGCTTTTCTCACCACACAAACGGGTGCGGGGTGGATATTCTAAGTTAAGTTTACAGCTGAATGCAGCACTTCCACCTCAAAGGCTGCAGGCAGCCCTTAGCTTGTAATTCCAGTAACTTAAACATTTAACTGACATGTTATGGTTTATACAGAACTTTCTGAAGACAGAAAGATAGAACTGTAATGCCCTCTCCCCATGAAAACAAACAGAAAAACATGAAGGCCATTTTTTGGTCAGGTAATCAGGCAAACATCCCATTCCGTATAATTACAGATAATTACGCTGTAGAACTTGAACACTTCGGCTGGAATTTTGGGAGAGGCCAGCGTTGTGTTGTGAAACAAACCTGAGGAGATAATGCCAAACGCTAACATGCCTCTAACACTGCCAGCTGGGCTGTCACGGGCACAGCCTCGGGTTGCCCACAACTGATAATGATTGAGAAAACTCTTGAACAGTGCGGGGACGCCTCCGAAGAGCGCAAAGATACCGAGGAGAACCACCTCTGCACCACCACAGCCCAAAGTCACTCCGTGACACCTCAGACGGGATCCCAGCATCGGGGTTATGAAATAAATTCCGCGCAAACCCGCCTCCAGTGTTTTTTTGTTGTTGTTTCTGACGGACAGGATTTGTGTTACAACGAAAGAGAAATGAGGGAGAGGCCCGTGCCACCCAGGCCTTCAGGGCCAGCAGGCGATGAGCACGGCTCTGCCGCTCTCTGCCTTCCAACAATCACTATTCTGTTCCAAGAAACAATACCAACTTCCATCTGAACACCAAACTGTCACAGCACGCTTCGTTACAGCCAGCAGCGAGGCCGGGCGGCCCGAAGCACTGCCCTGTCCGCGGGTGCAAACCCACGCCATTTCGGGATCGGCGCTGACAGCCCCGGCGGGGCGCGCGGTGCCCGCAGCGCTGCGGGCGGCCCCGGGCGGGGCGGGCAGGGAGCGGCGGGGCGGCCGGGAGCTGTCACGCGCATTGTTCGGGGCGCGCCGCGTTCTCCACATGCCGACGGGGAGGGAGCGGAGCGGGGGGGCAGGAATACTCCGCCGGCGAGGCCCCTTCGCGAGGCGAAAAGGCGCCTCCGGGGGCGCGGGCGCGGCGCGCCCCTCCACCTGCCCGCGGACCGGGCGGGGATCGGCGGCCAACCGCCTCCGCCCGAGCGCCGCCGCCTCCCCGCGGGGCCGCAGGTGCCCTCCCGAGCCGCGGCGCCCCCCGCTCCGCTCCCGGTACCTGGTGGTGGTTGTAGGAGTTCCGCTGCTGCAGGAAGGCGGCGGCGGCGGCGGCCGCCTGGTGTTGGTGCTGGAGCTGCGGGCTCACCGGGGACCTCCGGTTCTGCTGCTGTTGCTGCTGCTGAGGTAAATTCATCTGCGGCGGCGGCGGCGGCGGCGGGGGGGCGGCGGCCGAGAAGGGGCTGCTGAAGGGCCCGGCGCAGGGGTTGTGAGGAGACACCGGCGAGAAGCTCTGGAAGAAAGCGGGGTTGATGGACGACGGGATCCCCGGGTAGAAGCTGGTCTCGGACTCCGGGCTCGGCGGCGGCATGGCGCTGATCTGCCCTCCGCCGCTGGAGACCGGAGGCTGCTGCGTCTGCTGCGGAGGCGGCGACGAGGTCTGCACCGACCAGGGGGTGCCGAAGCCGGGCAGCGGCGGAGGAGGAGGGGAAGCCGCCGAGGAGGAGCCGCCCCCGCTCTGGTGATGGGGGCTGGGGATCTCCGGGCTCTGCAGGCTGCTGAAGCCGGAGCCGAGCCCGCCGGGCAGGAGGGTCCCGGGGCTGCCCAGCAAGTGGCTGTTCGGGGGGGACTCCATGGGGGGCGGCTCGGCTCTCGCCCGCGGACGAGGAGGAGACGGCGGCGGATTCACGCAGGAGGCGGCGGCGGCCACCCCCACATCGGGGTCGGCGGGCGCCGGTCCCCCCGCGCGGGAAGGGGCGCCCCGCTCGGAGCCCGCCCGGCGCTCGGCGGGGCTGAGGGGCCCGAGGCTCGGCGGCGGCTCCGGGGGGCGAGCGCCGAGGAGCTGGAGCTGCTGCTGCTGCTGCCTGCGCTCCTGCTGCCGGTACTTGTCAGTGGGGTGGCTGAACTGCTGCTGCTGCTGAGGGGGGTGGCGATGATAGTCGGGGGGGTGGCTGCCGCCGAGCTGGGCTGGGCTGAGCGGCGGCTTCAACTCTTTCCTCTTCTGGCTCGGCGGAGGAGGAGGCGGCGGTTGCTGCTGCGGTTGCTGCTTGTTTAAATCCTGCTGGGGGCCGAGAGCGGGTTTAAAGTCGGAGGAGGGGTGGCCGGGAGGGGGGTGTCCCGGCGCGGGGCCGCTGCCCAGCCTCTCGCCGCCCGGCTGCTGCTGTGTCACCGCCGGCGGCCGCTCCTCCTGCGCGCCGCGGGGATGCGCCGGGAACAGCGCGGAGGAACCGGGCGCGGTGGGTGAGAAGGGGCAGGAGGAGGAGGAGGAGGAGGAACGGGAGGCGGCGGCCGGCGAGGGGAAGGACCACGGCGGCCCGGGGCTGGGGCTGCGGCTGGGGGCCGGCGGCGGGCCGGGGTCCCCCATGGGCCGGCGGGGCTGCCCCGGCCCCACGGAGACAAAGGTAATTAACCTGGGGCGGGGGCGAGCGCTGCCGCAGAGCGCTGTGCGAACCTAAAAATAGCCACTTCCTACAATAAAACGTCTTTCCTCGTATAACCCCCACTACGCCACATACAGAAATCGGAGCGTTTTGATAACAATAAATAACCCTTTTTTGTCAGCCCTCCCCACCCGCCCCCCACTCCACAACAACCCCTCCTCTAATTTTCACGCACTGCCCCCAAAGGGGCACCCCCTCCTCTCGCAGCCGCAGCCGCGCCCGCACCCCGGGGCTCCCCGAGCCGCTGCACAACACCGCGGGGCGCTCCCGTCCCCGGCCGGCCGCCGGTCACCGAGCGGGGCGGGCGGCAGCCGGCCGTACCCCAACGCTCCCGAGCGGGGATAGCGCTCCTCACCGCTGCCCCCGCCCCCGACAGCGGCCGCCGGCCGGCTGCAGCCCCCTTAAGAGCGCCGGAACATCCGTCATAGTCGCGTCACAGTCCCGCCCTCCGCCCGACCTTGGTAATGAGCCGGCGGTCCCGCCTCCTCATGAATAATGCACGAGCGCGAGGGAGGGGATGCGCTCGTTCTGCCGACCGGCGAGCGCCGAAGGTGGGCGCTACCATTTAAAGGGCGCGGGGAGAGGTGACAGCCTTTAAGCGACGCCCCGAAGATCCGCCGGCCTTTTGCTGGCCTTCGACGAGGCATCCGTCCTGAAGCCGAAAACAACCGAAATGGAACCATTTTATTGTATTCGTGGCAGCCGGTGCTTCCGCGGAGCGAGGGAGGGAGGTGCGGGGCACTGAGCCGTTGGTTTCTTCCGCCGCCCCGTGCCGCACCGTCCGGCGGGCGGGGCGCCCCGCCCCTCGTTTGCATTGACGCAGGCGGGCGGGCCGGGCCGTGGCGGCACGAGCCGGGGGATGTCGAGGTTGGGCCGGGCCCTGGGCTGTGCGCTGGGATCCTGCTATCAACTCGTCCCCACCGTGCCCGCTAGCCGTGTCCCTCAGTGCCACGTCTCCACGTTTCTTGAGAACTGACTCTGCTATCTCCCTGATCAGCCACTCTTTTTGAGAAGAAACTTTTCCTTACGTACAACCTGAACGTCCTCTACAAAACCAGTTCTCTCAGCCGCTTCTCTTAAGACTTGTACTCCAGACCCTTTGCCAGCTCTGCTGCCTTTCTTTGGATACGTTCTAGGAGACCTCTTTGAGCCGTGTAGCCCATCTTCTATACCCTCCGCTGACCCAAGGTAAAACCCAGGCTAAGGCAGGCCTGAGGTTGGCTGCACGTGGATTGCCCTTGGTGGTATTGCCTGCACAGGCAATGCTAAATATGGGGTTTTACCCTTTTTTATAGTTCTGAAAGCATGGCTTTTAGCAACAGTGTTGAACACAAATAAGTAGCTGCAACTATAGGTGTAATGTTATTGCAGATGTAGATATCCTTGAAAAGAACAAATTAAAGGGCCTCCACTTGTTTGCTGGGAAAGCTGTAACTCAGTGGTGAGAGTGGTGCACATCTGCAAGAGTGAGTGATGGCACACTTAAGAAGTGTCAGTATATGCCTAACTTATCCTACTTCTCCATAGGCATCCATTAGTGGCCTCTATCAGAAGCTGCATGGCTGCTCTCCATTTGGCCAATGGATCCTTGGCCTGAACCAGTGCTTTAATTATTAAATCTGTGTTTATTACATGTGTTTAAACTGTAAAGGAAAAATGTTTAGTTCCACATGTCTACAGTCTTCTTCAGTGCAATCATGTTCATGTAGACAGGAGTAAGCTTGCATGGGTGTGTATATTTAGATATCTATGCTACCTTGCAGTCTTGCCATGCAAATACATGTGCAGCATAGAAGACTAATTGCTGCTTTCTTTTTTCTCATATTTCAGTTAATATTTCAGAATTGTTCATTATATTGGCATCCATTCTGTTTCAGAAGCTCTGCGGCCATCTTACAAGTAGCAAAAAACAGGGTGCGGATCAAGGCCCTGTTGATGATGATTGCATGCTGAGTGAATGCTGCCTGCCGAGTGATGGTTGCTCCCTGAATAACGAGTTGCTTTGTGGCACAGTCCTCATAAACATGGCTTCAGAGAGCTGTAGAACTGGTAGGATCCAGCTTCCCCTTGCCTTCATGTCACAAACCTGACATTTGGTTATGTCCAAACCTGAACAGAAGCTGTCCCGCACTTGGGGCATTTGCTGGCATCTAACAATGAAGTAGTGCTGCACTGTTCTCCCCTATAGCCAGCTGCCTGTTGCTAGCAAGTAAGGCAGGAACTTCTTTGACTGTAGTATTTGTCCCCTTGCCTGAGTCCCAATTCTTGCAATTCTTCTAACAGAACAGCTGTCGTGGAGTTCACAAATTCTTTTAAATCGGTTGGAAGAGAGGAGTACTCGCATCCTTTGTGGCAGCTTATCTCTCCCGTGGTAGCTATCTGCCCCAATCATGCACGCTTATTAAAACAACTTTCATGGAGGAAATCTCATTTATTTTTAACTGTATATAAAGTAAGCATCCTCTCTGAATTAGTTGCCTAATCTTCTGCAAACAAGAGACAGGTGCTACCAAAGTGATGATTCATCTTTTCCTAATACAGGTACATTTAGGGAGAGAAACCTCATCTCTCCTTGATGGTTTTGAGGAAAGCTCATGGCTATACCCTGTTCAGGAGCTCTTTGGTGCTCATTGGTCTTGTGGTACAAATAGGCTTCTTGACTCTGACACAAGCAAGAATGGCCTTACTGAGTCAAACCATGCATCCTTCCAGCTGTGCATCTACCAGCTCCTGCATCTCAGAGCTATGAGCCCTTAGCTCTTATTCGCTGGAGCTACAAGTTCTAGCTTCTTTATCAGATCACTTCCTTTCAAGAAGTCATGGGCCCAGTCCTCGGAATTTTCTTTTCCCTCTCCACTTCTCAGTTTCTCTACTTGAGCATGTGTCCTTCACACTCCAGTGTTTTATTTTTAATCCTTCCTTGTAATCCTGTTTTCTTTTTTCTTAGTTGTCCCTTTCTGGAGACTTCTATTGGATTGGGCAGTAGGAAAGACTGCCTGAAAACACATGCCTAAATGGATGTATAAGAAACTTGACATGTTTAGCCTCTTCTTTCAACTATCTCAACTGTTTGCAGCTTAGGGGATAGTAGGATACTTGGGCTCCTCATTCTAATTTCAGAGCAGAACCCCTGTGCTGGGTGAGCTGAGGGAGCTAGAAGGAGTCATGCAGCTCCGGTAAGTAGCTGAGAGGATACAGCAAGCCCCACGAGGGATGGGTGTCAAGCCATGTGCAATATCACTGTATGTAATATGTGCATTGAAGAAAGCAGATGTGGCAAAACAAGCTGTCGGATAGGTAAAACCAGATATACCTAAGTTATGGTTCTGGCAGCCATTAATCATCCTGCTTCTGTCTATTCACTGTAACAAACATGCCAGATGTCCACTTCACTTGGGAGGCCCATGCAGAACTGAGGCTAACGGCTCTCCAGGGTTTGTCAGCGCAGTAAAGACAGTGGCCATCTGAGTTTGTCTTGCTGTGTTCTGCATCATCCACTATGCATGAAATTTTGTGTGCCAAGTTGAACAAGCAATGCTATAGAAGAGAAAGCATAAAGACAAATCACAATGAGCTGTATTAAGACAAATCTGGTAAGCTGTAAGGGTTCCAAAGCAGCTCTTCTGGCTGGAACTTAGGTGGCATGAAAGCTCTCATTTAGGCAGTACTTCTGAATTGTACCCCTGAGTGGTTATTGCCTCCTCTAGAAACTGCCATGCACAGCTTAAGTTCTTTCCTTTTCATAAAACCAGGAGAATAACACCTGCTATTGGCCAGCATTAGAGAGACAGTATTATTACGTGAGACAGAATTTTGGCCCATCATTCTGCTTTTCTGCTTGAACAAAAAAACCTTTAAACTTTTAGTACTTATAAAAGCTGGAAGGGATTGTGCTGAAATGCTGTCTTCCTTGAAGCGGTCTGTGGGTTTAACTTCTTTAAAAATGCATGCTCTTAGTGTAGAATCTGTACCTTTTTCTAATCAGATAACACTAAGGATGTGTTATAATTTTGGGGAATTTGTGATCAGTCATGAAATGGATAAAAATCAAACTATGATATGTAGACTTCTATGTATTTGCAGAGCTATTTCAGTGCTTCCTCATTTTTGTAAATTACCACAAACACCAGAATATTGGGAACCTAGCATGTGAAAATGAAAATAACTGTGCTTCCAGAATATCTGTTGTTCCCCTCCCATTAGTTTTTTTGGAAGGTCCCAGTGGCTGTGATTTTGAATATAGGCCACAAACAGCATGCTAACCTAAAAATTGTCTTTGCTCTCATTCCAATACTAAAAGCTGCTTGTCTGGCTTTTTTTTTTTTTTCCTTTTTTTTTTTTTTTTTTTTCATGTTACAGTTAAAAGTAAACATAGCTACAGGTAGTTAGTACTAACTTCAAAAAGCCTTTTTGTTGTGGAGTGGCTCAACACAGAAAGTTTCTGTGGCTACTTGTAATGCAACAAACTCTTCTTTCGAGAGCCCACAACATTTATAGGTCTTTCACCACTTACAGTGATTTACTGCTCCATTTGACCCCTCTTCCAAGGCTACAAGAAATCATTTTTTTCTCTTTGCCATTTTGTATTCTCTCTTTTCCCATCTTCCCTCTGGTTTGTTCCTGGGCACCTTTTTCTAAGCTCTGTATTTCAGTAGTGCTGCCTGTCCTTCCTCATTCTCATGGGCTCTGCTGGCAGGTGTGTCTTGATGTCATCTGTGGTCGGGCTGTTCGAAGAAGCACTGTCTCCTGTCTGTGGCCTGTGGCATGTGTCTGCTTCATACATCAGCCTAAGGTTTGAAATGAGCCTGCATATGCATTCCAGGAACAGCACATTGTTCTAACTGGTAACAAAAATACATGACTAACGTGCTTCTGATAGAGCCGCTTCCTCTTAACCTTAAAGTTGATTTTTGTTAATGACTTCTTCCTCTCATGGAAACATGGAAAACAGTCTGGGACTGCTGGTTGTTATTCAGTAAGAAAAACAGATGATGAAGTTTGACATTTCACAGGAAAAAGATGTCTAAAGATTTATATCAATGTGTTTTATTTACTGTTTTTCTGTTCTTGATTTTTTTAAACCTTGATAACAAAAATCACGCATTGCTACAAAGGAGGTGGGCAAGTCTTTTTTAGCAGTGAGCAGTCTGTTGAGTCACAGTAACGTACATTCCTTCCCAGTGCTTTTTTTCTTTAACAGAAATTGTTAATCATCTACATGTAAAAAATATGGAAAGTAAACTGTTGTTTGATCACCGTATGTCAGAATAAAATTAAAAGCAGAGAGAAAACATAACATGAAGGTTTGACATAGTTTGCTTCGTTCTGTTGTTCCCGTGCCCATGTGCCCATGTTATGTTCATTTTTTATAGCTAAAAAATCACAAAATCTGTAGGAGGTGGGCAGTATTTGTTTCTTATTGAAAGCCTTTCTTCTACCACAAGGGCTCTGCTGCCTGCTAAACTTGCAGGATATAGAATCATAGAATCACAGAATCACAAGGTTGGAAATGACCTGCAAGATCATCTAGTCCAACTGTCTTCTCATATGGTATGGATTCTGGTCACAGGAATGCAAACCAGTGATTTACTTTGCTTTTTCTTCTTTTTGCCCTGGAGTTTAACCAGCACATTAGACTAATATTTTGTTGCTTGCTAGTGGCAGTTTCTGTTTCTTTCTTTCTTTCTTTTTTTTCTTTTCTTTTTTTTTTTTTTTTTTGGTAGTGGAAGTCATTAGAGTTTCTCCCAAGAGAACCACTGCCAAAGTAAACAAACATCTTCATGAAAGGAAAATAATGTCTGAGGAGCATTCAGAATTCCATGTTTTACAGAAGAGTATTTATGGCAACCAACTAGTGAATTAAAGTGAAAGAAATCCCATTACTACTTTGCTGTTTCTGCTGTGCTAATCAAAAGTGGCAATTTCTGCTCGCTTCTCTGCCCTACAGTGCAGGATCTCAGTATAAGCTGTAATTTAAAATGAAGGAAAATATGAGATGAAACTCTTTTTAGAAGTAGTGTTATGTTGGGTGTTTTTTTTTTTCTTTTTCTTTTTTAATTGTTGGTAATTGTATAGAGCTTCTGCATGTAAATCCCAGGGGAACTGCTATTGTCTCCAAAATGTTCTGCATGTGGTTGGCAAGAACAACAAGGACAGAAGAAAGTTCAGCTAAAAAATTCATAAAAGCTGGCTGGTGGAATGCATTGCAATCAGCTGTACACCTTGGTGCGCTTATCCCTCTGAACTGATCATTTTTAGCTGAGATGAAACATTCTGAGGAGCAGGAGGCTGGCAGATTTGCAGCGTAGATTGTTTGAAGGTTTAAACACTGTGACTATCTCATCTTACTGCAAGTCTGTAGATAGAACATAAGCTCGAGTTGCTGAAAAGTGATAGAATGGCTCCGTGTGCACAGCCTACAAAACTGCAAAGGGCTTCTTTTCTGTGTGCTTTCTGTGTTCCCTCCAGGAGAGCAGTAATTCCCCAGTGGAGCAAGCACACTTTGCATTTGTTGAGGATGAGACTGTCTCTAGTCCTTTGTTTGGGCAGCGGCTTTCACAAAGGGGACCAGTAGTCACTGGGAACTTGCCAGCACCATCATATGTTTCGTGACAAATGCTAAGTGTTCAGAAAGTTGGCACTACAAAATAGAGATACTGTCAATCTCTGTTTAATTCTCAAAATGGCTTGTAGGATTTTAAAGCTTGTGTTGTTGCTTGTGCACTCACCCATCAGATAGCATTTTTAACAGCCCTTCTAATATGGCCGGTTAATTTGGTTATATTACTAGGACGTAAAACAAAATGATTCCTAGGATAGAGATTGCTAGATTGCTAAGATTTTACTGCCGATGTTTTTTCCAATCTGCTGCATGCTGAAGAACAGTGTGTCCAGCCACATGTATTCCTGTAGTCAAACCATGGTATTTTCTCATCTTCTTTCCTATGTACAGCTCAGACACAGCTGCCACTATTTACCAAACACAAAGGTGTTTTTCACAGTTCAGGGGGTATGTTTGGGTTGTGCTGTAGAGAACTCATGATACATCTCTGTTAATTGCATGAATGTTCAGTGTATGTTTATGTACCTGAATATTGTGGTGTTCTCTTTGAAATTTTAGGGAGTGAGCTCATAGATCTTTGGATAGGTCTCTAGAGACATGATGATTCCAGTGTCAGAATGATCTGCTCCATAACCTGACCACATTTAGGAGACCAGCGAGGAGACCCAAGGAGACATCTTGAAATTTCTGAGCAGAGAGACTTTGGCACAGAGTTGGTGTACGCTGGATGGCATTCTGATGGTAGCCTGCATTGCTGGAGGAAGCAAGCCTCTGACAAGAGCTAGATATGTCACCCCGCAGGACTGCACGGACAGCTTAAACGAAGTGTATGTTTGCACCTAAGAAGACTGTTAAAGTCAGTGCTTTAAATTCCTGGCAAAGATTTGTCAAAATTTGCTTCTTAAAACTTCTGTAAGTCAACAGGGGAGCAAGTTCCCTTCTGAGCCATAGCATCTGTGTTATACTAGAAGTAAAGACAACAATATGGGAAAATATATTCTCTTGTACTTGACCTTATTTCCTCTTTGAGTGTAAGATGGATGTTCAGTAATTTTACAAGAACACCCACTGTTTCAGTGAAATTATTTTCAATGGATTCTGTAAGAAATTTGCAGCTTTAATTACTCGGGAATTATCTTAGAAATTAGCGATACAGATCCTTCAGATTCACTGTAGGACTAAAATTAATCAAACTGTTTTGTACAGGCTAGAATTGAAGATGTACAGATTGAAATTAAGAAGAGTATTAACTGTATAAGTGAGACTAATTACAACTACCTATTCAGTAACAGAGGTGAGGTCTGCAGCTCCAAGAGTGACCACCGCGATATCCAGCATCCAACAATGAGACTGGCTGGGCCATGAGGTCATGCAACTGGGAGGAAGAAAAGGAAGGCCTGGATGCATTGAGGAAGAGAGTTGAACTCAGTTCTGCTATACAGCAGATGAATATTCACCCTGGGATGTATATATATATTTAAATCTATTAATTTATTTAAAAGCAAGTAAGTTAAACTTCTGAACAGTGCACGGTAACTGTTAGGGAAGCTCTCTTTTTTTTTCTACCCATCTTCATCCTCCTTTTAAACACTCCTAACTTTGGTCGAGACTGAGAAGCAAGAGCTCTCAAGTTCTTCATGGACTTTACATCTCTGATCTAATGATCAATTGTAAATCAATTTTAGCTTGGTCATTTTCTACCGTTCATGCTGTCGTGATGATAATAAAATCATGGAAAACCAATATGCATCTTTCACCATGTACATTTGGATTACTAAAAACATATTCATGCAGTTCTTTCTTAGGGTTCATTTATAATATTTTTAATTATTAAAAAATAAAGAAAAGAAATCAAAGAAGATCTCCTGCCAAGAAGTATGTAAAAAGCTGAATACCTTAGAATATTTATGCTAAAGTATTTTGGAAATGCATTATCTTTACAAAAGAATCATTGAAACCTAGGAAATGTAGTGAAAATATTGTACTTCAATAAAATGAAATATATTAAAAAAGAAAATATATCAAGTCGTCCAGGCAACCTTAATTTTCTGCTATAATGAGAACCTGAGGGAAATGTGAAGTTGATTTTAGTTTATTTCTGTAGACTCTAAATTTTTAACTTTTCTGCATAGTTTTACTAAGAATTAGGATTGTATGACTTAATCATTAATTCCTCCATCTGCATAATTTTAGATTTTTTTGCAAGCTTAATCCAACTCTGGGACTGGAAATCATATCTTCTAACTGGATAGCTACAAGATAAAGGGACTAGGAAAAAAGCAGGGGAAAATCAGAACTGTTATGTTCATCTCTTATACAGAGAACACAAAACCTACTGTAATTATGTCATTTCCTCTCTCATTATGGTATTGAGAGCCCAGATCCATTTTTATGTAGTGGCACAAAACAGTTTGCTATTTAAGTATAGCTTACAGGAGCTACTTTGCAGAATTGATATTCACATATGCCACAAATCAATTGTTCCCACGATATTAAAAGGGAAAATTACCTTGATCTTTAAAAATTCCCAAACCTTGGTAAATCTCCTTGAGTAACTGTGAAATAATTTTGGGTCAATGTGCTTTGAGCAAAGGTCAGTCAAAATGAATAATCCAGGGAACATTTGTTTTCCTACTAGTAATCCTTTTTTGTGCATGCTTATGTATGCACATGTGTATGTTGTAACTGAAGAGAAAAAAATTCTCATAATATTTATATTTTAGGAAATCAAAGGGCTTTTCTCTATCCTTTTTCTCTCTCTTTTTTTTTTTCTTCTTCCAAATAACCTCTCTTTTCAACTTTGAAAGATCTTCTTTATATGAGGAAATTTACTAGAGACTACAGTAGTATAATTATGCCTTGTGGACACTTTTTAATTTTATATGAATGCCTGTAGAATACAAGTGTCCACATTGGGAGTTATACCATCACAACTAGAGTGGTGTAATTATTCTAGTGAATTCTGTATGAAGACAAATGCTTTATGCAAGGGGATTTTATTTCTGCTCTTTTCAGCTTATTCAGGTTCTGAACCTAAAGGTGTTGATCAAATCAATGTAAGTAATGAAAATTCAATGTTTACCAAGTAGACTGTCAAGTGCTGAGGAAATCAGAAATTAATAAATATATCTGCTTAGTGATTAATATTCATGTGCATTTTCATCCTTATTTTCTCAATAGTGCTTGGGTTTGGGAGGAGTTTAGTGAAAATTGATAAATAGTCTGTTGATTTTTTCTTTTTTGCTTAGCCTCATAAACTAATAAAGCCAATATCCAAATGCTGGCAGTGCATTATGGATTCTTAGCCCTCAGAAATAACATCCAGAATTTCAGACAAATATGACACTGGAGAATTTTCTGAATGCTTCATAGTGTCTGCAGATCTTTTCAGCTTGCACTGCCCAGATCAGGCACCGAAAGTCACTATTTCCTATCTCTCAGTTAAATTTTAGTTACTTAAATATGTGTGTCTTAGGACAGTAGTCAAAATGTTTTATATGACAATCACCCATTTCAAGAAAATAACTTTCAGAATGTCAGTAGGGGTATGAAAAACATAAGTATTTATTTACACAACGTGCTTAGACTGAATTACAAGCATATCTCAATGTAATTGTTTCATAGACTTTAAGACAAGCAGAGCTCAGTCGTTTTGATGATCTAATCTTGTCCAACCTTTATATTGATTACAGAGCACTAGCCTGACAGTCTTTCTTGAAGACAATTATTTCAAGGCGAACTTTGTGAAAAAGATATCTGCTTCATAGTTAAAGAGTTCAGATGACGAAGAGTCCACCACACCTATCCCAACACTCACTGCTCAGATGAAGTGCTTTATTTGTGGTCTGAACTTGGCTTTGACTTCACTTGTTGAATCTTTGCTGGATTAAAAAAGCCTTTAGCACTGGCCATCATTCAATGAAAATACTTAAGTGCTGAGATCAAGGCATCTCAGCCCTGTTTTGTTAAGCAAATCTCATTGAGCTGCTCTCGTTTCTAACCATAGGGCAAGACTTCTGTATCATCGCTTTTTCCTGTAGTTTCTTTCAAGTTGCAAGCTTACAAACATTTTTTTTTCTTTTTTCTTTTTAAGTAAGGACATCAGGACTGTATGTGGCTGCAGTGGTTACCTGATGAGAGATTTACAGCATGTGCTGAGCAAAAGTGTGCTCTTCTTTTCCGTTTTTGAAGCATGGAGGAAGAAATGAGGGCAAATACCAAAATTTTCATTTTTTATATGCTTTGTCACAAACATTATATAATGAACAATGCCACATCAGGTTTTCCAATGGATATTATGCTTTCCCAAAGCAAACTTCTTAGAGGGACACACCAGCATGGTATTTTGCTGGGATAACCAGAATGCTTGGTTTGCCCTGGCTGGCATTACACATGATGGAGGACTTTTTTCCTGCTTCATATTTAGTTTATCTGCTAAAATTTCTTTGAAGATTAAAAATACAGTCTCCAATTTTATATATTGTTTATTTTTGTTGCAGCATGTATAATGTCATTGATAAAGTCTACATTTGTCACACAGGCATGAATTAAAGTGATGTGAGTGACAAGAGCAAGTAGCTTGACTTTGCTATTTTCTGTTTTTTTTCCTACTTTGTCTACTCAATTTTTGCTTTCAAAACATCTCAATATTTTTTGCCCAAGACAGTGAATGCAAGCAGTCCAAAAAATATTTCCAATGAACTCTGTCTTGAAGCTATGCAAATGGAACATGAGTCTGATTTTTGCTACATGTAGAACTCTGTCAGTTATCTATTTTGTAATTAGAGTGCAAAGATTTTTGCATAGTGCTGACATTGTAATCACTGTCACGCAATGGTTAGGTGTTTTAAAAGCATCTAAGTATATGCTTTTACATTTGTACTCTGTTGCTCTGAAGCTGCTTCAGGCTTGCTGTGCAAGCAAAACGAAACAAAATATTTAAATTTTCTTTTACCTAGTAACAGTTTCCAGTCCTCAGCTGTTCTCTGGTGAGCAGACTGCATGCTAGCAATACTTTAGCTAGATGATATGAAGAATTTTTAATGTCCTGAAAATAATGGGATCAAGTTTACAGTGGTTCTGTGGGTCTGTGTGTGAGGGACAGCAGCACTCCAAGCACATACAGAAAAGGGAACAAGGAAGTCCATCAGCCTGAGGACCGCTTGCAACACACCCCTGAGAAAAATGAGAGGTACTTGAAATTGTGAGTAAAGAAACTGTTTCCTGCTGTTTGCTTCCTACCGCGTTCAGGGAAACAGTACATCGCGTACAGGCTTTGTAAATAAATGGGATAGCATTGGATAAATGCCTGCCTCTGTCACCTATTTGAGGCATAGCATGCACAATATAAAAAATCAACTAATTATTTCTAATTGCATTTATAACAACGTCTTAGAATGTACTCAGTGGAGGTGAATTGAAGATGACACATTGCTGAAACTGAACTAGAGCTACATGACAAGTCTGCTTTACAGTTTGGAGCCATAGTTACAAATTATATATTTCTAGTAGCATCAAGTTCTTCTGTTTGCTTTGTGTTCTCTAGTCAGAACAAAAACTTGATAGTAATGGGACTGTAGAAAAGCCTACATTGGAAGAATGCTCTGGAGGCCATCTGTTCCAAGGACCGAGGTGGGCCCACATGCTGGGATCTGCCCAGTCCTGTTATTTCAGGGAGGGAGGTTCCCCCAGTGCTCTGGGCAGCCTGTTCCAAAGTTCTGTTGCTTTCATAGTAAAGGGTTTTGTCTCATACCTGGGTGGGTTTTCTTCTGAAGTACCTTGTGCCTATTGCTTCTTGTTCGCCCACTGTCTTTTCTTCTGAAGAGAACCTCCATTTTCTCCGTTACAACCTTTTAGGTGGTTAGAAGACTGTCTTCTTCCTTCAGCTGTCTCTTTTCTACACTGAACAAACACAAATATTTCAATCTTACTTCATCTGTTAATTCCCGCAGTCCTCTGATCATGTCAGTGGCCCTCTATTAGAGCCTCTCATTTTTTTTAATGTCTCTTTTGATCTGGATGGACCAAGACTGGACAGAGTATTCCTTCTATTCCCTAATATCCCCGAAAACACAATTTCATTTTTGACTATTTATAATGAAACAAAAGCACAGAAGCTCACAAAACTTCAGGAAGCAAAGAGAGGTGCTCTCCCTATTTTACCCTAAAGCCCAATGACTTCAGCATTCACGCACAGTATGGGAGACCTGGGTTCAATTCTTGCCTTCTTTTGAAGAGTTGGACCCATGTTGCTTGCAACCCTGATTGGTGCCCTTGGGTGGAGGCTGTAACAAGCCATGACATATTCCAGGGTTCCTTCAAACTCTCTTGATGCCACAGTAATATTTTTGTTTAATATACTTCTGGTATTTCTCATGACCTGCAAGTGTCTTACCTCCTCAGTTAACCTCTGCTAACTTGTCACTTGTGCAGTCTCTACTCTACTCTTCTTGCTTTACTTCAGAAATGCAAAAGCCTAGATAAATTCTCCAAAAGTTTGCCTAGGTCTGGTGTGATCTTTATGACATACTATGTCTTTGTGTTAGCTTTCTCTCCTTTGATGTGAATGAACTTGCCTGGAGTTAAGTGATTAGTCATCACTTGAATACTTCCATCTTGGTGTGCTGGCGAGTAAGTAGGGGCTACCTGAATTTAATTAAAAAGAAGGCACTCTTTGTAATACTTTTTTCTTTGAGCGTGGTGGTACTTGGGCTTCTTCATTCCTTTTGTACTTCACATAGCCTTATCTGTACAACATAGTAATTTGTGATGTGATAAGAAATCTATTTGTTTTGTTTTTGTGGAGCCAGGAAATATCTAAAAATATTTTCAAGTGCTGCAGTTTTTTAACAAAAGAGACTTGGGTATAATGTTTGATATACTGGGTAATAAAATGTTGGTCAATATTCATTGCTACCATTGTTTTATTTTGGAATCCAAGAGCTGGAATGAAAAAAAATAATCCAACAACAAGCAACACCAATAGTACTGGCAGTTTCCATGAACAATAAAAAATGTGTGGTTGACTTCTCCATATTACATTGCACTTGCAGATATCAGTGTATGAAAAAAAAAAAGGATCATTTTAATTGAAGTAGTATGTTGAAGGAAATAATATGCCCATGGTATTTTTTCAAAGATAATTTTACAAAAGAATTCAAAATTACAAATGAAACTTATTAATTTGGTATTTCTAGCTTATCACAAAATGGCTCAAATTGCCCTCCATTTTACTAACAACAAAGCCAAATGTGTGGCTCACAGGTGTGTGCTACAGGTGTGCAGGTGGCAAATTCTATCAGAATGGAGAGCATTCATATTTTATAGCATTTATAGCAGTTATCCTCAAAGATGCGTGGCTATCAGTAAACTCAGAATGAGGATTTGTTCCAAACATCATTAGAAAGAAAAAAAAAAAACCTAACACTTTAAATTTTCTAAATCTAAAAATCTAAATAACATCTGTGGCTGGAAATTTCTGTATCAAGCATGAGATAAATCAGTATTGGGCTGCTTTCTGATGCACAGAGCACTGTCAGTGACTGATCACCAGAACTCATGGGTACTGCAGTACCTTTTGTTTTTTGGAAACAGATTTTGGCAGCAGGCAGTATTATGTGCAACATAAAATCGACCAGTTCTTCGGAACAACTTGTTTCCATAACTGAGTGCTAAAAGGGGAAATTTTAATGGAAACTGGGACTCTCAAGAAAATCCTGCTGGGTATTCTAAAGGCTATGCTTTAATGAGCATACAAGTAAGTTACCTTGGAGAGGAAAGCTAGCATAGTAAAGAAGGCACAAAGGTGATAATTAAACAAGAAATCAATATGTTAAATATGAAAAAGGGGGGCATAACTTGGAATGAAAATTGAATCTACAAAATGTAGAAGACTTTGGTGAAGATAGAGGTAATAAGGAATTATTACTGGGCAGTAGAGTTTCAGACAATAAGAAGGCATTACAAATGTATTAGGAACAAAAGAACAACTAAATCAGGTATAGATTTCAGTCTTGGAGAAAGAAACAGAACAGATCCAGTGGCTGAAAATCAAAGCTTGAAAAATTCAATCACCATAAAGATGCAGTGAGAGTGATTACACGTAGGAATAATTTCCCATTGTAGGTAGGTGGTAAGCTTGCCATTGCTAGGAATTTAATCCAATTGGATACACTTTAATCTGACTCTGGGAACAGGCTTCTGAGTGTAGGGTATCTGTGAGGATGGCTGTAGAGGTCATTTCTACTGTGCAATCTGTATCTCTGCAATTTATATTTGTTCTTTGTCACTCTCTTCTTTCATAAGCTGTGGAGGAGAACAGAAAGCTCTCACTGCCCTCAACTTGGCTCTGCCTTAAGACAGTTACAAAACCATCTCATGCTTCAGGGCTACAGTGGCTGCTGACAAAGGGCAAGAGGCTGATTGCTTAGGTTAATTCTGAATGTTTTAATTTCAAGTTGCTCTGAAGAATTAGGGATGGGTGTAGCTGGTTGCAAAACTTTGGCAAGTCGGTGAAGAGAGGCCCTCTCTTTTGGATAGCTGCTACCTCAAAGTCAGAGCGGCAAGGACTGTGAGGTCCTTTTCTTTCATCTTCATCAGGCATACATAAGACTGTAATTATGATCATTTGGGCATATCTCGTATAATCAACCCACTAGTGTTGCTGGAGCCTGAGGCAGAGGCATCTCAGTCTTTTTTGGTGTTCACATTAGCTTATTTTTTTCAAGACTGAGAGTTTTATTTTTTAGTATAACTCAATTCACTGGAGAACACAGTGGTAAGTGGACAAAGCGCTTCATATAAGATAGCAAGTTGCCTGTTCTGCTTTAAATTCAACTGATTTATAAAGATCCTGTCAGCTTCATTTTGTCACAGTACGAGTTATAGGTGACAAATACCATTCCTTTTTTCCCAATACTGGCTGATTTCAGCCGTGATGCTCGATGGAGTTGCAGGGCTGCCATGCATGCTGCTCAAGTGCCTGTTTGCTATGATGTGGAACAGCTAACAAAGGGCTTGTTGTGCTTGCAGCAGCGTTGCCTTGAGTTCAGATTTTTTTTTTTTTTTCTGCAGTGCTCTCTACCTTTTGTTTAACAAAAACCTGCCTTTCAAAAGCAAAAATAAGAGACCTTACAGTTTTTACACCTTCCTGGAAAGGGAAGATGTGATAGTTTTTCTTACTGTTTTGGTTCTGTTCTGTTCCCATAAGGGAAAGTGAGGCTGTCAGCAGGCACTTATTATCATCCCACTACACTGTAAAAAGAGACGTGCAGTTTCATCAACATCATGCTTTCTTCTTGAGTGTTTGAAGTAGAGGCAGCCTCATCTTACATGAACCAACGTGTATTCTTTTGTATTTATAAGTCCAATGGAAGGATGCATTTTCAGTTGCTATTTGTTGTATGTAAGTGAAATTGGTACATGCATATGTTAATGTATTGGCTTATCATGGAAGTCACCTTACCATCCTCTGTTGTACAGTTTATCATACGTCATTGCTTTGCATCATATGCAACACTGGCTTATGTTATATATACATGTTTAACTATGTATAATTGGGTTACAATATACCAACCATTGAACAGATCACTGAATACCTGCCTGCAGCTGTATGTATTTGTGCAGGGATCTGTACACATGAACTGCAAGCACAGGTAAATCCGGATGGAAACTTGGAGGTTGGTAAGTCGAGAGAGATAATGGGAAAAACCCAACAGTTCCAAATCATTCACTGAATGGTGTAGCTAATGAAGAACGATTTTTGTTTCTTGAGCCGTGATACACCCAAGTTCTTCACATTTAAAAGCAATCCTGATAAGATTCCTCGTTTCTCATTAGTTTCTCCACCATGGTGATACTCATAGTTTTTCTCAAGGCTTTACACTGCTATTGCTTGGCCGAATGACCAGGGATGACCCAGCAAACCCTGTTCTGGAGATTCAGGCATGCAAGGCTGCCAACTGGTACATGTCCAGCATGGTCAGCAGCTGCTACCAGCTGAACCCATCTTACTGCCCTTCTCCTGTGCTAGCAACACAAATTAATTACTTTGGGATCTACATTCCGTGATGTGCTAAATGTTGTACAGGTCTGTTGTAAGATCTTACTATTTTAAAAATGTCTACTCAATTCAATTTAGTTGAAGCTGAACAGACGTGACAGAGAGACAGTACCATGCATGCAAGCTTCATTTCCTCAGGAAGCCACGCTTAAAAAATCTACCTAGGAATACTTTCTGTAACTGTCTAGAAGCTTGCTGTTAATTATCAAAATGAAGAAGCAGAATGAGCTAACTAAACAATCAGAATCTGTATTTCAACAAATCACAGAATCACAGAATCACAGAATGGCCAGGGTTGGAAGGGACTGATTAGCCACGCAATTCAGATGCAGGTTCTCAGAAGCAAATACTTAGTGGGGTGCAAATGACAAAATCTAAAGTACCAAACAAAACTTGTGCATCACTGTGGAGATGTGAACATGCAGACAATTTCACCTGACAAGCTATCTAAGAGCTGCATTTTCCTGTCCAGGCTTCCTTCTGTTTTCTGTCTCAGCTTCTAACCCGGGGATCCGTGGCTGAAGTGTGAGAGATGCAGAATGAAACTTGTAAGCACAGGTGAGGCTGCAAGGGTCTGATGTGATCCTGGGCCCACAGCATCTGCAACAATAGAGGAAAATTGTTGAAATGTTGTGTGGTGCCTGACATGAAAGTGTGTTTGCATTATGGCTAACAATGATAGGAATTTGGTTAGAAAATCGAAGCGGGTGTTCAACCATCTTCCAGAAAGGAGGGTTGTGAGAACTGTGTAAATAGAAATAAACTCAATGGGGATTAATGATCCTGTACACACAGAGTGAACCCTCAGATTTGTTGACCTGATAGGATAATGGTAATGGCCTTAAGTTGTGAAAGGGAGGTTCTGGTTGGATGTTAGGAGGAAATTCTTCTCAGAAAGAGTGGTAAGGTATTGAACAGGTTGCCCAGGGAGGTGATGGAGTCACCATCCCTGGAGCTGTTCAAGAAACATGGAGATGTTGCACTCAGAGGTATAGTTAGCAGGCATGGTGGTGATGGTGTAACACCAAAATGGGATGGAAAGTATCATGATAATAGTGTGTAAAGCCTTTGGCTGCAGCAAATGAGCATGAGCCTAAATGCAGCAGCTGAGGATGCAGAAGTGAAGGAAAAAGAAAAAAAAACAAAAGCTGCTTACCTTTGGAAGGATTCAGGCAGGCAGGGATTTCCAGCAGGATGCCCTTGCTGCAGACTTCCAACCTTAAATGAGGTCTGGGAAGGGATGGATCCTGGTTCCATCCCTTCTAGTCGCTCACAGAATCACAGAATCACAGAATGGCCAGGGTTGGAAGGGACCTCAAGGATCATGAGACTTCAAACCCCCTAGCCACATGCATGGCCACCAACCTCTTCATTTAATACTAGACCAGGCTGCCCAGGGCCCCATCCAATCTGGCCTTGAACACTTTCAGGGACAGGGCATCCACAACCTCTCTGGGCAGCTTGTTCCAGCACCTCTCCACTCTCTCTGTAAAGAATTTCCCCTTGATGTCCAACCTAAATCTCCCCTCCCTCAACTTAAAACCATTTCCTTTCGTCCTGCAGTTATCAACCCTTTCAAAGAGTTGATTTCCCTCCCCTCTGTAGACTACCTTTGGGTATTGAAATGCTGCAATGAGGTCACCCCACAGCCTTCTTTTCTGCAGGCTGAACAAGCCCAGCTCCCTCAGCCTGTCTTCATAGGGGAGGTGCTCCAGTCCCCTGATCATCTTCGTGGCCCTCCTCTGGACCCTCTCCAACAGTTCCCTGTCTTTTTTGTACTGGGTGCTCCAGACTTGGACGCAGTATTCCAGATGGGGCCTCACAAGAGCAGAGTAGAGGGGAACAATCACCTCCCTGTCCCTGCTGGCCACCCCTCTTTTGATGGAGCCCAAATGGACCTGCTGAAAAGGAAAAGTAAAGTAAATCAGATTTGGGTGCAGTGTTACATGTTTAGCTTCTGTATCTGGCCTTGTACTAATGGTCTCCAACCCTAAAAATCTTCTACCCAAAGTCTACAAGATATACAAAAGTTAAAAGGAGCATTATATTCCCAAGGTATCTTGAGAACTCAACCTCTAGCTGAAGGCTGTTTGTTCAGACTAGGTCAGCCTGAAGCAGAGTTATGTTCCTTAGTCGGTGTTCCTGGGATTCAGGCAGCCCAGCACCCCTGAAGGATTGCTGCTCCACCAGTTTTCCTGCCAAATGTGCCTCCTGTCCCTTCCTGCCCCACAACATACCTATCTACGCCTGCTTTGCAGAGTCATTGTGGATTCAATAATACAAGAAGATGAAAAAGGAAAATGCACATTTCTTCCATGACTGTCCCTATGGCTGTGTAGTCACCATTTTAAAGGCTCTTGTGCTTCTGAAAATGGAGTTTTGGTTTATTTTGAGAACCAGCCTTCTGACATTTGTTTGCTTGCTATGTTGTGAGGCCAGCCAGGAAGTGCAGTTTTTACAAATCGCCTCTTGTATTTGGGTTAATCCAGGCCTTCCTGCACTTTACTTGGTTGTTGTAAATGCATCTTATAATTTATACAGAATGCAGTTCATCTGTGCTGTGACTGGAAACGTTAAAATAAAGCATTCAGTCATCGTTTTTGCATCTGGTGATGCGAACTGGGATTTTCAGAAGAACCCAGAAGAATTAGACATTCAAATTTCATTAAAATGCTGTGGAAGTGAAGCATATAAACTCTATTAAAAAGCTCAGTCGTTATCTATAACTCTTTTTCTTTCTCCATTTTAATTTGTGCATAAGTTTGCTTATGAGAGAGTTGAGAACAAGACTGGTTTTGCACACCCTCAGCTAGAGGTGTTCTCATCAGGGCTAAGGTGCAGTTCCATCTTAGGCACATTAGACCCATTTTTGGGTCTAATGGGTCTTAGATCCATTTTTAAATGCAGTTTCATATGCTTAATTGCTTTTGTAATTAAAATATTATTTTCATAGCCATAGCAACCACTGTAAGCAACAGATCAATAAAACTGTTCATACCAATAGTTTGGTGAATATGATTTTGAAAATGTGTGGTATCTAACATGTGAATGATTTGTACCTTTTCATCTTCTGAAGTCACAGAATCACAGAATGGCCAGGGTTGGAAGGGACCTCAAGGATCATGAATCTCCAACTCCCCTGCCACATGCAGGGCCACCAACCTCCACAGTCAATGTTAGACCAGGCTGCCCAGGGCCCCATCCAATCTGGCCTTGAACACCTCCAGGGACGGGGCATCCACAACCTCTCTCGGCAACCTGAAAGTGTTCGTGTATACACAGATAAATAAAAGTCACTTCAGAAAATAAAATGGCACTTGAGAGTGTAAAAGAATTGGATATATTACATTTAAATACAAGGAAATGTGACTGAAAATTACATCTAATACATTTTCAGAGGTCTAACAACCTCTGCAAGAATAAGTAAAGTGCAGTGTAACAAATGTAATGAGAAGCAAGGTGAGAGATCAGTTGCGTGAACTGCTGGATGAAGAGTGAGTAGGTAGTAGTTTGTTCTGCAGTCAAAAAGGACAGATGTGGCACTCCAGCATGTGCTTACTGCAGGAAGGAGTTAATACTTTTGTCAGCAGTGTTCAGCCCCTACTTCTTGCAAAAAAGAATTAATGACCCTTCTGCCTGGTGATGAAAATAGATGCCAAATTTAAGTTGTTTCTTGAAGGCAGATGTAATTAGATCACGAAACTTCTGGCTTTTGAGTCTAAATAATAGCATAAGAATGCCCACACTAAATTAGAGCAGGATACTGTCTCCTAACTGCTTCTTAGGGGTGATGACAGGAGCAATGCAAGCATGAAGTGACACTTTCCCCAATTTCCAGCTGTGTGCAATGCACATAGTCCTTGAACTGTAGATTTAAGAGCATTATATATTTAACAGCCCTTTCTGAATCCTTCCTCTATAGATTTTTCTAATTATTTATTAAATGCACTTGCATTTTTGTCAGCCACAACATTCTTATAGCAATAAACTATACAGTGTAGCTCTGAATTGTGTGAAAAATATTTCTGTTTGATTTAAGCTACACTATTTGCTGCCTACGAGGTCTTACGTATGAGAAATAGGGAACAATTGTTTGTTACTTTCTCCAGGCTACTCTCAATTTTACATACAGCTATTATATTTCCTCTTAGTTATCTCTCTTGTTGATTTTTTTTTGTTTTGTTTTTTGTTTTTTGTTTTTAAATAGGAGAGCACTTTATTGAGCCTCACAGTCTTTTGGGGGTTTACTGCTGTTCATCTTTCTTGTCTTGCATACTTCTAATAGACCTGTGGGTCAATCTACATGCAGTGCTTCGGATGTGGGTGCAGTCTGGGTTTATATGGTGGTGCAGTAGTCTGTCTTTTGCCTTTTCTTCTATAATCATTGTAACGTTTTGTTTGCATTTTCTGTCTGACGGAGAGCACCGGACAGATGTTTGCAAAGAGGTCTCAACAAGGAGTCCAAGATTCTTCCTGGAGTGATTATTTATAATTTATCACAGTGTATGTGCAATTAGGGTGTTTTTCTCCCCCAAGTGTATTTCTGTGCGTCTATCGATAATAAATGATGCGTGGTTTTATGTTGCTGAATCACTCGGCATTCAGTATGACAGTGCCTTTTGAAGTATTGACTGTTGTAAGCGATTTCTATCATCAGCAAACTTAGCCAACTCATTATAAATCCCCTTTTCCAGATCATCTGTGAATGTACTGAAGAGAACAAGTTCAAGTGCAAATCCCTGATCTCTGCTCTCCCATGGTGAAAACAATTTATTACTACGCTTCAACAAATCATTAATCTACTAAAGAATTTTCATCCTTATGATAACTCAGTTTCTTTAAGAGCCATTAGAGACAGATCTTGTCAAAACACTTTGAATTCTAGAAACCCAAGAACATTATAGCAATCCGCATTCACCAACATGCTGACTTCTTTCAAGAATTCTAACATCGTCAATTTCATCAACCCACATCAGGCTGTAAACCCTACATTTAGTCAGGTTTCTTCTGCAGATATGACGTTATTTGTGTACTAAAAATAGTGGCGAGCACTTTCATTACTTGTACAAAGGCTTCTAGCAGTTAGTGACAGTTTCTAAGTGAACTTATTGCTATGCTGCCAGAAACTCCAGAGCGAGGTACAGATTTCCATTGACCCTGAATGCAGCATGGTTTCTTTGTGATAGAAGTCTTCTATTTATTTTCCATAAATGACATATCCCTGAAGCAACAGTGAGGGAATGAAAGTTACATTTTATCACTGTAACATTTGCAAAAAAGTGAACTGCTAAACTCCCTATTCATAATGAAACTTTGACTAGCCATGAGTTCTTAAAAAGCTTACCTGCAGGTGCATAGCTTTTTTTTTTTTCCTTTAAAAATTTATATCTGAGCCTTATGAACTTCTGATTAAACTTTTAAAATAAATTAAGGGTGAGAGGATTAGACAGGGAATTGGAAATGAACTGTGGTATCTTTTGCCTCTAGCTCAGCATTTTGAAGGCAGCCCAAATGAGATGTGACAAAGTGCAGTGCTCTCGTTTCTTTCTGCTGACCTATGTGTAAGTGGAGTTTGGTCTCTGCCAAGTTCTTTGTGTGAACAGCCACGTCACCGTCACTGCTAGTATAATTAGCAGTAATTAGCCCTTTGTTGGAATTTAAAATAAATAGGCCATGATTTGGATATCACAGCGACTAAATTATCCACTTAGATGATCCCCTCTGTGGGTGAATAGCCTGCTGCTCCCAGCCCTCCCTTTTCCACCAAGTGACAGAAGTTATGAAGATCTGATTTAAATGGCGGATATGTCCAGCCTGTGTTTTGCAGAATGCCGTGTCCTGTTTGTGAAATCCTGCACGACTGGCCCTGAGTGAGACTAATAAAGCTACGTTTTAATCTGTTAAGGGCTGTAGTAGCTATTGGGCATTTCCTTCCTGACCTCGATGGGAGGTGTGAAGAGTTTCAGAGGAAGCACTCACCAGCGGATGTTCAAAGGTTCCTACTGCCTCAGCTCCTGTCTGAACTTCCTATTGCTCTTTCTCAGGAGAAATTATTTCATTAATCTGGATCAGCCCTTTATGAGCATGTCTCTATTTCTTACCTTGTTTCTGCTGCCTGTCATGCTGTCCTGCTTCCAGAGAGTATTTTCAGACTTGTAGGTCTGACTCCCTAGGCGTTTCTCCTGGACTTTGTACCCCACTGGCTGTCCTAGGAGGGGAAAGAAAAGTGTACTTTTCCAAGGGAGCACCGGATGCAGCTTTTTTCTGCATACGTGCCATCTATGGACTCTTTGGTGATCTCCTGATCCTTTTCTCTTTGCTTGACTCTGAAAGCCCAGCTGATTATTCTGTTCTCCCCAAAGCACCTATGGGTGTTTCTGTAGCTTAGTTGCCTCTATCTGAAGTTTTTCTTCATTTTTTTGAGAAAAGAGAAAGTTGTAGCACCTGAAAGCGTGCAGTTTCCCAACCACACTGGTTGCCAATCATTGGCTGGGTAATAGAGACTGGGGTGGGAAAGGCTGGTCCTGCTGCAGGTCAGAGCAGGGCACATGAAATTTCTGATCAGAGTGTGCTGGCAGAGGAATCCGTCAGTGCTCTTCTGGGGTGGTGGTCATTGTCCTAACAGCCTCTGCATTATGATAATGGGAAAAAAATGTTAATGCTTGTATCACTGGTGTATTTCAGAATGAATTACTCTTGGCATTAGAGCCGACTGCATGCAATGGAAAACTGCACTGCTTTAAAAATCCTATGTGTTATGCCAACATTGTAAGGGTATCCAATCTTCAAACGCAGACACATGGTTTCAGACAACAAAAACACTAGGTGTTTCTCTGGAAGTAAAGAGAAGCAGTGTGAATCTGCTTTTCCCATATTTTCAGCCAACGGCTGGCTATTTTAAATCTTTAATTTAAACAAATATTTGGATCAATGAAGGCAGCAACTTAAGCTATCAATACATCATTCTTGAAACAATCATAATTTCAGCAATCAAGTAGGAGATATTTCTTGTTTCCCACACTAGGTCATCACTTTCTTATAGAGAGAGTTCGTATCATAATGATGTGCTCTGTGGAGGTGACTCATTTGCACATTTTGGAGTTCAGACAAAGTCTCTGTGTTAGCTCTATTTCCTCTGCTACCTTCCACGTGTTTTCCTGGATTCAGAACAGAATGATTCTTTCTGTTACATAAGACTGAAATGGCTTCTTATTTCTTTATACATAAAGAGGCTCATAAATATATTGAGTTATGGCTGAGGAAGCTAGAATACATGCTACCTGAAAGCCATCATAGATTGTTCCAAAATGATCTTGCTTAATTAAAAATTGGCTTTGCTTTGTGCTGGTCCAACTATTTTGACAACTACTTGTGCTGTACTGCAAAAGTGGTGATATAATTATACAGGGCTGAAGATGTCTAATAATGAAGTATTTATATACAGTTCTGTATATGCCAGCATGGCTATGTGAATGCAATACACAAAGCCAGATGTACCATTTTAACTGCACAAGGATATATACAAGTATGTTTAAAATGGGCAGTGTGACATTTATGTGTATGTGTATGTGTGTAGGTGACACTGAATGTAGTGCCTCCTATTTATTTCCATGGAAGAAACAACTGATACAAAGAGCTCAATAACATTATTTGATAGAGCAAGCCCTCAGCTGCAGAACACTGTTTTTCAACATAGTCACAACCATTAGCTGTGCATTTTCACCAGGGATGAATAAGAGCCTGTGTGCCATGCTCATAAAAATCTGTACCAGCAGAGATGACCCACCGTTTCACAGCTGCTATGATGGCATTGTTGCTAGGAAAATGTTGCCCATGCAGCCCATCTTTCATTGGCCCGGACTGATAGAAGTCAGAAAGTACCAAACCTGATAGTAGGGGGGGTCTGGTAGGACAGTCCAGCCAAGATACAGTAGTGTACAGTACAGAACAGTAAGACCTTTGGTGACTACAACTGGATTGTTTGCATTTTAAGAGGTGGCTTAGAATCCACAATTTCCATTTGAAATGTTTTCAGATGTCCTTTTCCCATTATCCTTACAATTTCATCTGTGCGCTTGTTTCAAGAAAATTACATGATTTTTTGGTTTGACACAATTTTACTTTCATAATTAATCTTTTTAACTTTTCTCCAGCTGTCACAGATTTGCTGACCAGTAAAGAAGTCCTTCTGGAAAGCAAAACACATTGTTGTGAAACAGGCTGATTTGGACTGGATTTTGAACAATGGATTTTGTGCTCTCTACTTCATTAGTTTTATTAACTGAGATAAAAGGGTTATTATAGTAGTTATATATAGTATAGCTAAATTAATATCTCATCACTTGATGACAGTCATGCTTATGGCAAGACCGTTACCATCACTTGTAGTGCTGGAAAGGTACTATGAAAACTCCAAGAAACCAAGATCTGGCTACAAACCATCAGGTAATACCTCCATGTTAATGTGTGGAAGAAGAAATGAGTTCACCTCTTTCAGAGTTAAGAAAGATTATGGTCATATCAAAATTTATGCTATCTTCATTTTAGCAAATACGAGTATTTTTTGCAATGCAAGTTTGAATGTAAATATTAGCATTTTTTTCACACTTTTTAGTTGTGAAACAGAAATCACTGAATATCATGAGAATTAAGAAACTCCCTCTAAGGGTACCATGAGTTTCTTACCTATTGCCACATCCTGCCAGCAATAAACAGATCTCTTAATTGCAGCTAATCTGGATTTCCTTAAATACTGTAATGCAAGCACCTAACCAATTTCTGTTTAGCAGCAATGTTGCTACTTCAGTCAAACTCCTGAGGTGGAAATTTCTCTATACTCAGTCCTTGGGAGGAGCAGCTTCTAGGAAAAGGTGGGAATAAAAATCCTTCCACAGTTACATTCAGCACTGTTTGTCATCATCTCATTTTAGAGTCCCAAGCAGAAGCACCAATAGTCTTTTTGAGCAAAACAGACCCTTAGACTAATGTTTCACCTCTCAGTAGTTGCTTCTGGTGTACCAGAATTAGATTATGACTGACAAGGTGGAGGTAGAAAACTTTGCGGGAATTCTGGCTTCCTTAAATTTAGTTTTCCAGTACACTGTTAAAAAGGTTTCCTGCGTTACTTTTTACCATTATCTTTGTGCGGCATTTATTTGCATAATTCATTATTTACTTTAAATTTTATTCCACAGCAATTGCGTTCCTTTTTGTAACTATATTGTGAATGAAGCAAGACTAAGAAATGTTTCTATTTATAGGTGGTGATGGGCTCCACAGCCCACCTTCTGATAAGAACAAAACTGCTAAACGGACCTGTCTGGGTCAATCTAAGGAAACATGTTACTTTTAGTCCTACTTATTTTTTTGATAAAAACCTTTCCCAAGGGAAAAATGTTAACATATAACTGAAATTAATCCCTTTGCAATCCCTACGCCGCCATGTAATTCATAAATTAATGGATCTAGGAAAGACCTCAAGAGAGTGTTATCCATCAGAAATGATACTTCTGTATGTGCAGTGCCTATCTCTCATAAAAACTTGTGTTGGCTCTACATTGAATTAGCTTGTCTGTGAGTGTCGAATCCTTTTGGGAAAGGATGAAAGAAACATAAAATAAGCTTATGTTACTCAGTGCCCAAATGTTATAAGTGGCTAATACAATAAGAGCAAAGCAGTAAATTTGATCTTTTGCAACATGTATATTTAACAGTTGTAAAAACTACTTCTGAGTTTGTTGATATTACACTTTTGTTTTAGGTGCTAGCTGCCATATATCTGAATTACTTAGACCTCTGAGTAAAGCTAATCTTTCTTCCTAGAACCAAGCATATAACTTTTAAGGTGACAAGAAATCCCCCACAGAAATTACAGAAAAACAGAATAAAGCAAATGCTTGCTATTCAAAAGAGGTTTGCCATCGCAGTATCTGAAAACCTTATTATAAAGGTAATAAGCAGAGCATGACTACTCATCCGTCTTATTTTTTTTTTAATCCATTTTACAGAAAAAGAAATGTGCATATTAGAATATTATGTTTGTTTTGATGAATTTTTATCAAATAACATATGTTGTGCTATGCAAATGTATATATAAATGAAGAAATATACTTTGCATTTGGAATAAAAGGGTGTCAACCACTTTCTAATTTTTATGACGTCCTCAGGAAAACCCTAAATCTTTTCTCCCTACAGTGAGTTGTAATCTTTCTGTGTAGCATTCATTGTGTAATGGTTGACTATGGTCTTTTCTCTGGCAATGCACTGATCTTAGTCCCAGGACATGAAATGCCTTACAGAGCAAGACTTAGCACATTCATCATCCTGTGGGAAGACGCTGGAGAAATTGTAAAGCCAGTGGGTTGCATTTGTGATAGCTTCTGTTGTGGAAGAAGAGATCTGCTGTCTCTGTAGCAAACTGGAGCCACCACAGTGCTACAGATCTCTATCACAGGATGTGTCATCCAACCAAGGCCAATGGAAGAAGCTCGAATAATTGAGGTCTGCTGACTTGGCAAGGTGTCTTGGGTCCAGCTGGCATCAAGAGAGAGCACTGTGCATGGATGTTGCCTTGTGAGTGTTTTATAGCCCTGACGAATGCAGGAGTATTCCTGAAGTGTGGACTGAGTTGGTAAACAAGTCTTATCTGGATGAAGGGATCTGCGCGCTTGATGCTAAACTCAAAGCTCTTTCCACTGACACCGCTATTGGCTTTTTGATTGTTTATCCTTAATCTTATGTAGAGATTGCACAAACTGGAAAAAAAGTAGTGTGCTCTGTTTTAATAGGACAGAAATTTGAATTCTGAATGAAGGCTTTGAAAACATGAACTTGTGACACTAAACTGATTCTGTATAACCTTTGTGTTCTTGCTGAGTTATTTGCAGAATTAGTTTTGGACAGTCTTTTTTCTTCTTTCTGGGCAGTACATATACAGCACTATGGGACTGCAATACTTCTGTCCTCTTATCCATGTGCAAATAGGATCAAAATCAGGGAAGGGAACCCAACTCGCATTGATTTAATCATGCTGGCACAGCCCTCTTCCCTGCCCATCTCAAGTACATCTGATGTGATTTGGCACCTGGGGTAAACTCTAGGCAGCACTGTGTGTGTCAGAATACTTTGGACCTCATTGCTGGTTAAGGTGTTACTGCCTACCCTCCCTTCTAGAAACTGCCTTTACAGTTTGGCATTAATTATTGGTTGGGTTTGACTTCTGTGGCCTTTGCTTCTTAGTATCTTACTGCAGAAGATACTTTCTCTCTCTGTTATAAACTGTGTTCAAGCATTTAAATTTGATAAGTAGATGTGCCACAGTTTTTAAGCTCTCATTTCCTTCACCAAACCTAAAATAATTTGAGATAGTTGGTTGTGTGGACAAAGTTTGATCCTTGATTCATACAGGAGCTGGTTTGTGGCACGTATTCCATCTAAATGGTATGGTTTTGTTTCACTTGTACTGATGTTGTCATTTAATGAACACAATGGATTGGATGCCTTAGTCCAAAAATGTGTTTTTATGGCACAGGTGCCTAGAGCACCAAATTTTTGCACTTCTGTTGTGTACAAATCCAAACAGATAAAACCCACTTGCTCTATTCATTGCATTATGTGTAGATTTAAATATCTTGTGTGTAGGTATTAGTCATGTTCCAAGACAAGTTCTTAAAAAGAAAGTCATTCATATTCTACAACATTAGTTTTCAATTATTGCCTAACACACTTAGTACTTCTGTGCCCTTCAACTCTCTAACTGTGTCTCATTGGAAGTAAATGACTATTTCCTTTACTTTATCCAAAAAGACAAAAGTAGTTTTATGTCATTCCTAAATCTGCACATCATAGAAAAAACACAGTGCTTTTTCTGCCTGTTTTATACTGTGTCTATTTTGTGTCATACATGGAATCTCAGTCAAAATACTTCACAAGTTATTTCCTTTCTTGCATAAAATCTTCTCCAGCCACACGAGGAATTTATTCGTACAAAAAACCCAGCACTAAATACCAAGTAATTCCGAACTAATAAGTAATCCAATAAGCTTTCAATTCAACAGCAACACAACTATTGCCTCCACAAGTAAAGTTGGTACATTTTGAAGGAGGGGAAGAGTATTGTAGCTTGTTTTCAGAATAGGCAATTACCTGTATCATTTACCTGTACCACTTAGGTTCTGGAGGAACATGTGAAGGCTCTAAAATCTGAAGATGAAGATACTCCTATTTCATAGAAGTTAGTTGTACATATTGCCACTATGACAATCCTTAGGACTTCTGAAATGTAAGGAATATGCAATGTTATTATCTTGGCAGTCCTTCCCAGGTTTCTCATCAGCTAGCAGTGCTGCTCATATCTACTGCCACGTGTTAAGGGTGCAATGGCCAGAATCCTTTTTACAGCAGCAGAGCTGCAGTGTGTTATCTTTCTGGCTTTCCTGGTAGTGATTTCTGCATCTTCAGTGCAAGGCTGAAATTTATAAGTTCAGTAATTATTTTACTCATTGACCATCCAGAGTATATACATATACTGGCAAATCTGGCAAATTATGGAATGACTGAATCTTCTGTTAAAACCCAAAGTGAAAATGAGTATTTGAGGTTTTTCAAATTCAAGTTTCCTCCATCTCTCAGTTTTTAGTACTTTGTGTTCTTGGCAGCTTTTGTGAGGTTCAGAAAGCACAAACACTAAAATATATGGGGACATTTCAGTTACAATTATCTTCCCAACACTGGCAATCCCAAATCAACCTCTAACAGCCTGAAAAGAACTTCTCAACGTGAGAGGAAATGGCAGAGAATTCTATACGAGCTTAAGTATACTGGTAATGGTATTGCAATTTGGAGGATGGCCAAAGCAATGCAGGAGAGCAGGATGCACAGATCAGTCAGAGTGGAGTTCTATAAACAATGGCTGCTGCATGTGCCTGAGTGTAGGCAGTGCTTTTTTAGTCCACTGCAGGACCAGCAGTGAGGAGAGTGAACCAGGAGTGACCTAAGAACAAACCAGGAAGCTGGGGCAAATTAAAGTCAAGAGGTTTCTCACCTTTACCCACTAAGCCAATCTCAGTAAACTCCCAGCAATTAAACAGTTAATGGAGGTAGTACAACAGCTAGTTTCAGATTGACTCGCTTAAGATATTTCTGGCACACAAGGTAGTTGCAGAAACCTTTTAACATATTCCCACGTGCTGGTGTTTAAACAGAAATGAAGAAATAGAGCAGGACTCTTGGGGTGGGGCGGTCATGTTTTTCCTCTGCACCAAGTCTCACTAAAGCAAGACTTCAGCCTGACAGTATGGACACGAGCGTGGTCCTCATCCCTTCCTTCAGCTCAGTGCTCTGTGCAGATCTTACTGCAGGAAGAAGATCATGGTGTGTGCCTTAGTCAATACGTGGGTTTACCAGGCTCTGTGCTTCCCCACCACTGGGTCCAAGAGCAAAGCATCAACTTTTTGCTTGGTCTTCCTGGTCTTTGTGTGCTACACTATTAAAAGTGCAGATCAGGCAGCTATCAGAGCAGGAATTATAACATGTACTAAAATGTGACAATTTCATACTTCACAATTAAACCGATGGGGAGATTAAAGAAGGGTTGCTTTTGTTAAGTAAAAATAAGGAATACAGCATGGTAAGAGATAATCTGCCTTTTATTAGGTCAGCTGGAAATAAGACTTGAAATACGAATTTCTGTGTTTATACAGGATAAAATCCTATCCAGTGTTTCCGATGTCACATAGTAATATTGGATGGAGATAAGATGATTCACATTTATTGCATGTCATGTAATGTAATAATCACCTAAAAAAGCTTTCCTTTGTCCTGATTTAAAGGGAGATCACATTGTGCCAGGGAAAATATGGAAATAACAGATTTTGTGAACAGTGGGTATGTGAATATATATTAGCTTATAATGCCTACAGTTTGGAAGAGTGCAGAAAAGGAGATATTTATTCTCAACCCAAGGTTTTTGGAATGCTCAGTAATAAAACTGGTACTTCTAAAGAATTTAAACTGGAAAATTAAGGGTTTTATAAAACAATGACTAATTTGGGGAGGTTTGTTTTTTAGCTAGTTTTATATACTTAGATAACAGTAGAATTTGCCTTCAAAGCTGTTAAAATTATAGTATTTTTGCATGATCAATAATTTCTAACTATATGTATCAACCTCAGTATTTAGTGGTCCATGTATATTGCTCACACTATCAAACTATATGAAAAAAAATACCACAGCAAAGCAATGGAATGACAGAGGCAAGGTATGTTTGTGTATATACTCTATCAACTTTTTATGTAAAGTGTTTTTCCCTAATGCTGGGATTTTTCATGCTTTGTTTTCCCAACTAAGATCAGGTGGAACAGTTCCATGAAGAGAAATGTAAGCAGTGCTTTCATGACTAGTTCAGAGCTTGTGGGTTGGAACACTCATTTGGGTAATGAGATAATATCACCATCAGATCTTAAATAAGAGTTTTCAACATTAGAGTCTGAACAACTACGCTACTTGCAATGACATTTTTTTGTCCTATTTGGTGTCGTCCTGGATGTATTAAATCATTTCTCATCAAGGTGTTTTCAAAATCTCACGTGATCTTTATGATATGATTCATTTGACAGCATTTCTAGTGGAAAACACAGTAAACTCTGGGCTGCATTCCAGTAATATATCACACATGATTGTTTTAAATAAATTTGGTAGACTATGTTTTAAATAAATTTGGTAGTGTATGTACAGGGCCCATGTTTGCCACCTAATTCTGTTATTCATTTAAAAGTTGTGCTTCAAAAAACATTGAATAAGGTCAAAACAGATGTGAAACTGAAGTTAAATCTCTATTATCTGTTTACTGTTCTTCTTGACTATATCATCTATTTAAGTTTTAATGTTTAGACCCGTGAGATTGAAATGTGCTTTATTTTTGTTAATGAAAGGTGGGATTTCCTTCTATTCCCTTGTGTCTAAGACTTGCATCTCTAAGATGGCATGATGAGTCATTATAATGCTAAGAGAAGTAGTGATATTTCTCAAAAGAAACTGGTATCAAATGATGCATAGCGATCTCTTGATGCTACACTGTTGTGGTGTCACTGGTGGGAAATTCCTGAGTGCCTGCAGAGGAGATCCCAAGTACAGATTTTCTGGAGGCTGAGAGTTCTTCTGTGAAAATCATCACTACATGTTTTCATACTCTTCCCTAGACATCTACTGTTGATAATTGTTGGACACACGCTTCTGGGCTAGGTAGACCTTTGGGCAGACAGTATGGCCATTTGTGTGCTCCTACCACTACACAGTAGCATTAGAAGAATTTGTCATCGGGAGGGCAGGAGTTTTCTGGTGCTTCTTAAATTCAAGGAGGATGAGACTGAAGGGTCAGCTTATTCATTCAGATGTTGATGCTTGGTGCAAACTAAATTGAATGAACTGATGATGCACAAGGGATGAAAGGAAGGAGCTGTGCCTCTCAGAACTTTTGTTACAGGCTGCCTGAACAGAAAACAGACCAGGGGCTTGGGTAAAAAGGATGCTGGTAAACTTCTCTGAGATTATTGCTGGCAACAAGCTCTCCTGTAGCATGAGGTGAGTGAGCTTGATTTTTCCCTGTTGCACTTAACTTGATAATCAGGGTTATGAGAAAAATCACTAAGACTAATGTCTGCACCGCCATGCTTTAATAAAAAATGCAAACAAATCCTGTGCTTCTGTGATTCCCTTGTCTTTCGCTTGCCATTTGATAAGGCAGAGATGCTTGGTTCCCATGTTGCTCTCCTTTGATGGGTAAGAAAGTTTAACATCCTACTGAAGAGCTTCCAGGCCAGTGAATGTGCCCAATCCTACTCTTTTCACTATAGGTGCAAACAGAGTGTCTTTTTAGTCTCTGTTACTCAGCTGATCAGAAAGATAAAATGTGTAAATATAGACTTGCTTATTTGACAGAATAGCTGTGGTTCTGAACTGCATTAGAACACCTTGAAAAGCTCCTAGTGCACATCTCTCTCTTACAGGCTGCACATCTCAACTTCTATCATGTAGAACTACCCAGGCAGTTAGTCACTTGAAGTATCCAATCTCAATGCTCATGTTCCTTGAGAAATGTCAGCATTTAATTTTTGTTTTTCTCAAATTTAAACTAAAAGATAAAATTTCAAAACTTACTGAGAAATGACATTTGGGACTGACTTTACTGGAAGTTGTCAAAAGAACAATTATCAAAGATTTCTTTTTACTGAAGTCAAAAGTATGTTTTGGCTTTATTATTTAGATTTTCAAATAATAACATATTTGAAACATTATCTTTTATAGTCTATAACGATTGAAACAATGAGGTCCAAATGAAATCATTTAACCTTTTAGAAGTAATAACAAATAATTTTCTTTAAATTTTTTTGGATGAACTCAATAGAGATCGTTGAGTCAGCGCTTGCTAATGGAAAACAGTTCTTCTGGAAGTGCTTCAAACAATCCTAGCAGGATATAAGACATTCAAATTCCAGTATGAAGATAAAAGCCCTCCCCCCAAAAGCCTTGTACTCTAAATAGACAAATTACACGAACTAAACAAATGTTTATGTTTTGTGCCTGCATCTCACACATGAGTGCTTGTGAATATAGTCTAACACATTTGACAGTTCTGCTGGTCTTAGTACTTAATTCAGCTTTTTTTTTTTCCCCCTCTCATTTTTTTCACAATATCTCCTTTCATCTTTACTTGCTAATGCTGGCTATAGTCTGTGTTATATTCCATCCCAAACAGTAATGCTCACTAGAGCATTTTGAAGTTAAAATAATTTTCCACTATTGATTTATACACCACCATATTACAATGCCTCTTTCATCTTTGTCTTCAGAAGGTATTTTGAAAGCTGCAGACTCTCAAACCTCATACCTTGCTAGGAAAAAGAACAAAGGCTGAGCACTATTTAGCTCCAAGTGTCAATCAGGACAGAACAAGTTAAATAGCAGCTAACACATTGGCAGATGAGTAACGCAGAATGGTTACTAAGCAGTGCTGAGTGCTGTTTGTCCTAGTCTACCTCAGCAGCTTAATGTGTTTACTTATTCATCTGCATCTGTTAGGGTGTAGCCATTGTCAGTAATGGGTAATTTTCCCAGCAGAGACACGGTTTTGGGGCTTGTCTTACAAACCCATCCAGACCCGGAGGATATTACTGTGATTAAACTAATTGATTTCAATAGGTGCTAATCATGCAGGCTCTGGCAGCACACAATGATGAAAAACTTCAGTATTCAGTGTCCTTCAGACATCAAATTGGTATTGTACTTCTTTCAAATTCTCATATAACGATGAGAATTTTTCCGTCCTGATTTGGATATCTATTTGGCATTTCTATAGCTGTACACCACACTCAGCTGGTTCTCTTTATTAGCCCCAGTTTACTACTAGGAAGTAGCCTGTGGATAAGACCAATTCTCATCAGTGTATGGAGACATCACTATTTAACGCCTATTACAGGACCTGATTAAGCCACTGGAAATTACCTGACAAGTTGCCCCACATGTCTGCTTAAACACTCGCTCCAGAGGTACTATTGACTGTGACCTAACTTGCAGAACTGGATATGAAGATGGCAGCTTGCTGCTTTGTGGCTGGGCTTTTATCAATTCCAATTTAAACACAAGGTGACTTGCTTTTCCCCTCTTTGTGCCACCAATAAAGGAAGGAGGGATGTGAGGGTGAATGCCTGAGCTGAAGAGTGCACCTGGGTGCCCAGAGATGCTTTATCTGGAGAAAATGTAGAATGTAGCATTGCTGCTCCCTCTTACTGGGAATAGCCTTTATTTCACTGCAGCTTTCATTTCAGACTGTGCTGGCAGATGAGGGATGCAATAAGCCTGATTAAATTTCCATGATTTATGTATCTGCAGCACACAGAGTCCATAATTAAGACAATGGGGGACAGAGACCCTGGCTGTGAGGTACAAGCACAGAAGTTCACGTCAGATGACAGGGAGTCGTGTAAGTGTGAGAATGCAAGTTAAAATTGAGGCAGTACTGATCAGCACATTGGCTAGTAAACTCCATACATGAGTATCTTCTTGCTATCTTCGTAGCCACTTTGAAAGAAGGGAGAGTTAAGGCAGACGCCTATAACCTATATTTGATTACTGAACTACAGGGAGATGTTGGGAGGTTGATTGAAATATAGGTGAAGGGTGGCATTGTGAATGTGGAAAAAGTCAGCAGAAGTGTGGGAGAGCGTACTGGTTTCTCTAGGAACCTGAAGGAGGAACCAAGATGGTCTTCTGACTGACCCATTTCAAGGAGAGGAAGGAAACTGTTACCAAGCAAGGCAGGTGAGGGCATGATTGCAAGATGAAGAGAGTTAATTGTGTTGAACAAAACTGACAGATCACAGAGGATGGGGAAACAGCAAAGCTGAGTTTGGGCTAAAAACAGGTCTAGAAGAATAATTTGTAAATTCAGCAGGAAGCTCATCTTTTACATATCACAGATGTATGCATATCTTTTACATACCATGATGTGTACACTATAGATGCTCTATAACTTTGAGGTAAGCCAAAGAAAGAATTTGGGAATACACCAGGTAGGACCCTAGAACAGAACAATGTGAACACAAATTTTTAAGTAGCTATACATTGGCAGTATCTGCCAAAGCAGAATAATGTTTGTTGGTCCCACTCCCCCAGCAATGGACATCTTAATTTCCACCTCATCAAAGAGTGACCTTGGCTTTTGCCTGAAGCCCCTCACTCCTGATCTCACCAGTGAGATTAATGTGGGATTCCATCTCTGCCAGTGAGACTTGGACTACCTGGAAATAAATGAGAAAGCCTGGCAGGGATATAACAATCAAATTAACAATTTTTTAAGATTAATACTTCTTAGCAATTGAGGAGGAACTCAGTAGGACCAGACAGCCACATGCTGAGGAATGGGGGGGGGATCTGAGGGTGGGAAAAATCTCCAAATCTGTGGTCAACTGTTGTGTAAGGGAAAGCACAGCATGGCTTAACTTATACCACTGACTTATGATCTAAAGCACACATGTTGGGGTACCCACAGCCATGCAGCTTGGCCATGACGGACTCCATGACTGGAGTGGGGGTGTGGCTGATTTTTGCCTGGTGAAAACAAATGACCCTGCTGCCATTTGCATCTCTACCCTGGCCATGGCATCTGTCTCTGTAGCTGGGCTCCTGCTACCAGGAATGATATGCAGCCCTGAAAGTCAGGCGGCCCAACTGATTGGCATGGTGTAAGTGACAGACCAACTCACATGCCAGAAAAGGAAGTGGGCATTGATCACTTTGTTATAGGAAGATACAAGCCTCATGGTGCCTCCTATGACATGAATCTCTTTTGTTCTGATACTAAATTACCTTAGCTCAGATGTCCCTGATGCATTTGCAATTACAGGATAATCCTAGATTAGAACAAGCATTTCAGGTGTTGCTGCAGAAGTGGCCCCCACTTGCATTCTGGCCACTTTTTGGTATCCTTTTGGCAGCATGGTTGGGTGTCCACTTACTTCTACCTTTAGGCCTATGAGCAGGGAGAGGAACTGGGAACAGCTATGAATGCTCAGCACCCTCCGTGTCCCATCCCCTGGGTGAGCCTTGCTCTTGCAGGATATAGGGATGAGCATTGCCATCTTTGGGATCTGAGAGATGTAGCAGCAGGGACTCTGTTCCAGGTTGGTGAGGCACAGGAACAGACTGCCCAGAGAAGCTGTGGATGCCTCATCCTTAGAAGTGTTCAAGGCCAGGTTGGATGGGGCCCTGAGCAGCCTGATCTGGTGGGTGGCATCTCTGCCCGCAGCAGGGGGTTGGAACTGGATGACCTTTGAGGTCCCTACCAACCCAAGCCATACTATGATTCTGTGGTTACTGTGGATAAGAAGTGTAGCAGAAGCACCTCAGCCATTTCTCCTGCAGCTCAACAGGATGTGTTGAGTAGAAGCAATTTGTGCCCCGCTCTCTCAGTCATGAGGACATCATTCTCTGTAGCATGGTGTTCTTTATTCATTACCCATTTCTTACCTCCACACCTGTTTAATATTACATATTCAGCTTGGAAATACTGTCCTTTTTGTCCCCTTTTACACCATCTGTTGACACAACCCAGCCTGTTCCTGGGTAAGATCCAGCTGGCATGCACAGGGGGTGAATGTATTCTCATCTCCCGAAATTGCTGATTCAGGGTGGGGCAGGGGGCTGTGACTCTGAAGTGGCCCTGATAGCTCCACAACGAAGAAGCCCAGGGCTGCCACCAGTGCTGGTGCCCCGCACAGTCAATGCACAGCCGTCCTTTCACCCAGGCTGCCCTCCCCTTGCCCCGCCGAGCCTGCTGCAGCCACAAAACAATGGCAAGCGCCGAGTGCCCGGCACAAAGACAACAGCTGCACTCCCGGGTCAGGCTTTGCAGCCTCCTCAAACAATGACAATGTGTAACCCCATCCCAGCTCCCAGCCCTGAATAATTTATTTATAGATGCAATATCTCTTTTTTTTCCTTTCTTTTTTTTTTTTTTTCCTCCAGTCTATTTAAGAATGTCTTTTCATAAATGCATGGAAATTGAAATTATTCTCTGCTTTCCCCCCGAAAGATTAAGGTATCTGCGCCATACAGATAAATAGTGTAATTTTGGAGGGCGAGAGGGAGAAAAGCAATTGGAACATGTGTAATGAAAGACTGGGAGAAGTTGATTCATTGTTAGTGTGCATTTGGGTTTTTTAATTAAATATATTTCATTATTAACGTCTTTGTAGTAATGGGCACATGTTTAAAAATAGGAAAGAAATATTGAAATAGGAAAAAAGATGAAAAAGCCCTCTTACGGAATAGATGCCAGCCTTTCCTCTGTGAGAGAGGCCTGGTTGACTCTGGTAATAAAACCTCTTTCACCCGAACAAACTGTAACTATGAACATCTGCTGGGAATGGAGAATTTTCTGACATCCAGGAGATCATGAGTCATCTCTCACATGAAAATATAGTCAGCTAGCCCAAAGCTTAGTTCACTTAAACACAGTTTTCTCCACTTATGCATGGTCTAAACGAATGCTTTAACACAAGATCAGAAACAAGGAAGATCACCTAGCTCCATTAAAAAAAAAAAAAAAAGTAAGAACAATAAAAACACTTCTTCATGTAACTTCTTAATACCAGTAATTTCAATATCCCTGCCCTATTTTTTTAATGATGACTTCATAATTAATTTAGATTGGGTTTTTCCTTTCACTAAATCCTGCCCTCTGAATGCACACAGGAGCTTAGTGCAACTACGTTCCTGAGTTAAACCGATTGGTGTCAAAGTTGAGAGCCTGGAGCACCTTTCTGTGTGCTGGTGAACAAGCACAGTAAGGGAAGTGGGACAAGATAGCATTTATATAGGAAAGTGCTTTGGTACGGTTAAATATCCTCCAAACACCTTTGTCAGATTTAACAACAGAAAACTCCTGTACACCGACCGATGTGATGTGAAACATGCTTTATCAGTCATTCAGGAATAGAAAGAAAACATTTTTTATATTAGCAAACACCACATACAGCATTGTTAACAAATCTTTATAAAATATATATACTAGAAAATGCATGGCCTCTTTATATTTTTTCCCGTCTGCAGGAAAAGCCTCATGACTGGCAGCTGGTTGCCTGCCCCATTATCTGAATGTGCGTCCAGTCTGGCTAATTACAGTCACTGATTACTAAACACTGAGGAGCACTGTCACCTGCCTTAGCCTGACAGGATTATACCATCTGTGCCACATGGCCAGGGTATGGAAAGCTGGTGAAAGGTCACAAAAAAGGGCAAATAGCCTTTAATGGGAGGTACATGTCTGTTTACAGACGTGACAGCTGACTGTCATTAGGATAAATATACGTCTTCGCAGCTGAAGATACTTCCCACGGAAGAATTAGTGGCATTGGAAGTGTGACTTTGTCAGGCTTTTTTTTTTTCTTTTGTTCCCCCCCCCCTCAAAATAAGTGTCATTCGTTGGAAAGAGGGTAAATGAGATCATATCAGACACACAGTAACACACAGTCGGATGTTTTTCCTTTATGCCACCTTATATGCCTCCACCCACCGAAGCAGTGGGCTGTCAACACAGTAGCTTAACTAAAAGCTCATGCAGATCAACTGCTCAAACCTTTGTGCAGGCAAAATTGCTTCATTTAAAGGAACTGGTTGGGTGTGTTCAGTCTGCGCTTGCAACATTACCAAAGTAGTTCACTTCTGCAAATGAGGACCAGGCCTTTCAGCCTGACAGCAGAGCCTGGAGATGTGGCAGGGCCCCCCTCTCCCAAGTCCTCGCTGCAGCACAGGTCTTGTCACACCCACAGCACAGGCCAGGCTTTGTTGCACTCACAGCACTTGCAGGAGGATGGCTCCTTCCCATGCACCTTCTCTCATCTCCTCCCGTACACTTGCAGCTGACCTCAGCTCCACCCAGGTTTCGCTTCATTCATACTTCCCATCCATTTCATGCTTGTAAAAGTCTTCTCCACTCTTTTCCCAAGCACATGAGAAGGTTCAGCTCTTTGCAGAAAAATTCATGCATTTTTTCTTGTTTGTTTTATGTCTGCATGTATTTAAGTTTTAATTCTCAAAGGAAATTCTGCTGTTTTTTTCTGTATACCTGTGCTGAGTCCTACTGAGGTCAAAGAGGCATAGCATGCACTCACAGCCTTGTTGGATTTTGCTGGGATCAGCTCAGATCCCCTGCCTTTGGAGATTCCCTTTTGTTTACCCTGGAATCACTATAATTTAGAGGCTGTAAGGGCATACTGGAAGGTACCTATTGCTTCTAACAATCTCTGTGTTGTTTTTGTAGGAAATATACACCCAAGAGCATCTATAGAGAGGCCAGACTGATGGTATACACCCCTGGGTCCCACAGTGTGCCTTGGAGCACTTGTGCACTCTCCCCATTTGCTGCCCCATGCACAGTTTTTTCAAATCCTTCAGATCACAGACTTAAGTACAGAGCTCTCATTTATAACTCAGAAGGCCTGTGCTGTCACCCCAGGAGCTGACATGCTTCCTGGTCCTCTTGGGTGGAGGCCTGCATCCTCCTGTTCACATGGAAGGCTACAAATGACAGCAGCTTTGCCAAGGTCTTCTTCAGTGGGCCCCTGAATAGGTTTGTTTCCTATAATGTTTATTGCATTACAGCTGCCAGTCAGTGCCATAGGAAGTTAACACATTGAAAGAAGGCTGAAGAAGAGACACGATGTGCCTGCAACGTTGTACACGCAGTGGAGGTGCTATGGGGCCCCACTCCACCCTAAGCATGTCTGGGGCTATCTGCAGAGGATGGTGACACAAATTCTAGTGTGGTTACAGGGCTGTTGTTCATCTGTCATCAGCTGTGCAGTGGAGACCACCACCTGCTAGGGCCACTGCACTGTGTTTGTTATGCTCTGGCGACAGCGGTGGTCACTGGTGTGGTCCCCAAATTGTGTTCCCCCAGCATGACTCTGCTATTAGTACCTGGATAGGGGAACTTCCCCCTCCTCATCTTATTCTGGTTGAAATATGAAGCATTTTCAGCTAGGAAATCAAGCAGTCTGTGCAACTAGGGAATGATTTATTTCAGGGAAGTCATTGTGTCACACACTCACTGCTTTGCTTTTATTCACCTACTTTGAATGTCTTGTCTAATTCCTCTCTTTTGCTGTCAAATTTGTATTATGCTTATCCAGTTGCATTCAATCTGTATGGTCATTATTTACCAGGTATTTTAGTATGTGAATGCAAGATAGATGCTTTGCTGAAGATGATGACTCTAAGCAGCTTTATATATGCCAAGTCACAATTTAGAGAAAATACATATGAATCCCAAAAAGGTGCACATATAAGTCATATCTCAATCAGTCTTACTTTTAATAATGAACATAATCTTCTCAAAAAAACCCAAAACATAATTTATTTCATGTCAAATGGACGTCCAACATTTGACAGCCACTGAGAATGGTAATTTTTCAGAAGGTATCAAATCAAGACGCCTAACATTCTGAGTTTTCACATCTGACCCATGTGTTTCCCTAGTTGCTATGATTTTTTTTCTGGTAGGCTCTTCAAGATTGATCTCAGAGCTGCTTCATATATTCATGTACATACACATATACACGTTCACAAGTCTGCTAATGAAATCAATGAGTGGAATGGTGTGGGCAACATCAGCATTGTGTTAGGGCTGTAATACTGGAGTGGAGATGCACAGTGATATTCTGGACGATTGGGAGAACAAGGTGAAATTTAACTGTATGAAGAACATACTACTTTTTTTTTTCAATTAATAGTGAAAATTTCTGCTAGAAACTGAAAAGGAGCAAAATTTAGTTGCCATCAGTTACCACTTCTCTGCTTGATCTGGGTCAGATCTGGTGCTGTGCAGAATTCTGGTCAAGTGTGCTAAGAGCAGATAAGGGCAGACTGGATGGAGCAGGTCTAGAAAATGGTTACTTGGATGAGCAGAGGACCTGGCAGCTTAATTTGTGAGGGGCAGCCTTGGGAGCGCAGCTCATTTAGCTCCTGAAGACAAATGCTGAGAGAGAAAAAAATGTGATTGCTCTCTCTAAATTTATCAGTGGAGGCAAATGGCAGAGAGGGAAAGGAACTATTTAAGGTGAAGGACAATGTTGGCATAAGAACAAATGAGTGTAATCTGGCTATGAATAAATTTAGGCTGAAAATTAGAAAATGGTTTCTAACTATCAGAGGAGTGAGTCCTTAGCTTTTTAATAGGAACTCAAGAAACCCAATTCTTATTCCGTCCAATTTGATAAGATTATTAAAAAGCTGTCTGTGATAGAAGTGGACTAGTCTATGGTGTAGAAGGCCTTCTCTGTTCCTGAGTGCTGACAGGCACAGGTTAGCTGAATGGGAGTCCTGCCTCAAATATTTGGTAAGTTATTACATGAAGAGGTTTCAAAAACTGGGGCTCAAACAGTCGAGGAGGCACCCCAAATTTGTGATTCTTTGGACTTTAGTGTATTTTTTCCCTCTGCTATATGTCTGTGAAATACAAAGGACAATTCCACCCCTCCTCCCTATCTGATCACACTGGGGTATTGTGAAAACACCCGCACTGTGGCATTATGAGAATATAATATTTACTGTTTGTGTAGCACTTGGGAGTGCTGTGAGGATGAGTACCAAAGGAAAAAAAGCTGTGCTGAAATTAATAATTTTGGCTGCACAGCCAGGTTTGAATTACATGTAGTAAATCATGCCTAGGGCAACACACTGAGTGAGAAGAAAATAAAATATTGAATAGCTGCTCATTAAGTGAACAACATCTATTCCGTGAACTGAATGAAGCAGGGTCCCAAGGAAAATACAGGTTGTGATTTTGTAATTAAAGATTAGAAGAGGGCTGAATGAAGGTTGCAAAAGCCTTTCCTTGTGACTTTTCAGCATTGAGGATGTAGTTGGGTGGTTCATGCACAACTGACCAATTAACTCTCTGTACCTACATGCAGCACGATTCACCCTCTGTCTACAACTTCAAGGTTCCTTGTTTGTGAGCAGCACGGACGCGTTGTTGGATGGCACAGGTTCTGACACGCAGCTTCTCTCAGAAGACAGGGACCGCCCAGGCCTATTTGGACAACTGCTACCTCACCAGTCCCTGAGCGTGGAGATGCTCTGCACTGCATTGCGCTGTGTGAATAACACCCACAGTATTTCTGCCCTTGGCACTTGCAGCTGGAGAAGAATGGGAGAGTTGCACCAGCTTTCCCACAATAAGCTTCTCAGAGAGCGGCAGAGAATAGCATTCTGTCTTATGGAGAAATGAAGAATTGATTTAGCCCCCAGTTTGGGACTAACTTGGCTTCTAGAAATTCTCTCCAGGTGCAGTTCTGGAGAGTGACTAAATTGTAGACTGTTGAACCAAGAAGCTTAAGTAGCCCAAGCCAACTACCTTCCCTGTGAATGTGGAGGTATAGAAGACCTTGGCTGTGTTGCAGCAGATCTCAGGACTGCCACACCAGCTGCTGAGGAGTGGCAGATATGGTCTCAAGAAACCACACTGATTTCAAACCATGCGGTTTTTTAAGAGTTTAGACAAAGAAAGTGAAGATGACAATGAAGTAGCAAACATTTTGTGAGCAACTTCCAAACAAATTGCAGGACTGTGAATTACACACTGAAGTAAGTGTGAGCAGGCCAGCGTGGATAACGTGAGTTCTGACTGTGCCCCAAAAACCTGTGGCTGAGTGTGGCCTGAGCTAGCTCACCTGTGACCACATCAAAACATGGTACCAGTGCACAGGGCTTTTTTCTAGCTGGAGTATTTGAAATGCCTCCACTAAATATTGAGAACACAAGATCTTGCTATTTTTCAAATACCTTTGATGCAGGGAAGAATCTTTTCCAGAATGATTAGAGAGTTTGAGTACCTTTGTTCTTGACATCTGATTTCTCTCTCAGCCAAGGACTGATTTTTGTGGCTGCTCAGCTCTATGTGAGCATCCTGCATTCCCAGGGCACAGGCAAAGTGAGTGAAGGCCTTGGCTGGTTCTGAAAATCTTGACTCAAACTCCTCAGAGATTCAGGTGTTCTCCAAGAAGCACATATCCTTCCCAGCTTAGGGAAATAAGAATTATAGGTTCACGCAGAACACAGAATGCTTGGCTGGATATTTCCTGTGTGAATTGGTTGACAGAAGGCTGGTGTGACTGGACATACAGCACAAATTGCAGACACACCCGTGTTTGAAATACTCTTGCTTTACCATAACCAATCACACGTCCATATTCATTTGTCATAGTAGGTATGTCTCTAATAACTAAATGTGTGCTATGGCACATTCCTACTCAACGAAAGAATTATCAAAAATACGGAGCCACCTCCAGGTGCTGACACTGTTTTTGACAGCAGTGTTTACTATTGAATCTTACACCACAGAAAACAGTGATTTGCACAAGAACAGCTAAGCGTGGTGAACACTGCTTTTCGCAGGCAGAGGGAAGAAAGACATAGTTATCATGGTGGTGGCTAAACGATAGTGCAAACCAGTAATTATGTGCAAATTATGACCTTGCCCCTTGCAGGCAGCTCCTCAGTAAACATGACCGCATTTGATTTACGTCACCTCAGCCATCCAAAGTGACATATATGCATCATTGTTTTCAGAGCAGGTTTAGTGCTCCTCTTCAGATTTTCGTTTCAATGACAACGTTTGTTTTTTAGAGATCAGAACCTCAAATGAAAAGCTGTTTTTTTCCAGGTTTGGGGGATTTTATTGATTTTATTTAAATTATAAGTCTCTGACAGTATAGTATTAACTTTTATAATCTCTTTTTTATACTTTTCTATTACGAGAATGCATTAAATTCAAGGTTAAAGTTGTTTTTTTTTTTAAATATACATATTTTTCATTTTCATTTGACAGTCTCTCATATTTCTAAACCTGAAGAAATATTGAACTGTTACAGAAAATAAAGCGATGAAAGAAAATGCTAACTTGGATATTATTATATGTAGTCTATACAGAAATAACTGAGAAACAAACAAACTGAAAGAATATATAGGAAAAGCAGGAAGCCCTCCGAACTATCTTTTTAAGAAATGTAGATTTCTTAAAAGAGGGCACAATTTTAAAATAACAGAAAACCTCACTGAAGTGGAAGTGACTTTGAATATTAATAGGACTTATTTCAACTTCTGAACAATTCTGAATTTTCAATTTATGTAAACAATGACGGGTGGGTAAGAATTGTGCCTCTGTGCTTACCTATTATCATGAATTTCAGTGTGACAAAGTGCAGCTCCACACAATTATCCTATGCTATCTATTTTTGAAGTGATATTCACGATTTCCTACCTTAAGCTGTGCTGTAAATTTGCTCTGTGCTATTAAGCAGATATATAAAGTTCTGCCTAGAGACAGAAACACTGCTGATGAGTAAAGTGAATCTTAATAACTTTGTTTGTTGATGCTTCTATTAAACTTAAGAAGTGTTTGGAATAAATGACAGAAATCATTCTTCCATGAATAGCCATATTGAATTTTCCTCTCTAGCATTCTTGTGAAGTAAAGAGACACGTTCTTAGTTTGCTTCCCTAACTTGGGTTAATGCACAGTGCGTCAAGATGCAGAACTGCCCTGAGCTAATCCCACTGCATTAGATGGCCCAGCATTGCTGGTGGTGCCTCTGCAGGAAGTCCAGTGCTACTCCACATCCACACGTGAGTTTTGGCATCACCCAGGTCAGAGCAGGCAACGTGAGTCAACAGCTCCACCACAGCAGAGCAGGAGGCTCCTGTGGGAAGCTGGGATTTAAATAATTGGCAGGATTCAGGATGAAACCCGAGTTAGCTTGGTTAAAGAGGAATACTAGCTTGACTTCATGCGTGTGAAATGCTGCTCACCGGTGTTTCACCATTGGGATCATAAATGGGTGTACTCACATTACCTAACTGAAGCTAGAGAAGACCTTGTTTCCCACTGAGACACACCTTCAAATACTTTGCAAATATCAGCAAACTCAGTTTCACAATGGGAGTTTCTACTGGCAGGCAGGCTGCATCATCAATTTCTGGATGAGGAAACAAGGCAGGACCAGTGTCTGGCTTCAGGCCACATCACTGTGCCTGCATGGCACCGTGAAGTGGTATAAAGACAATGGGGTTGATGGGTATTTCTGCTTTAACAAGGCTGAGGAGTCTGCTAGCAGCCAGACCTGTCTTCCCGTGAGCATGTGCCTGCTCTGCACAGTGCTTTGCCATCCTGTCAACAAAAAAAAGAAGTTATTTAAAGGAGCTGGAACACTAAAAACACGCTACTGTGGCTGATGAAAAAGCGAAGTCAGGAATTTGCAGTGACGCAGGGGTTGGTCGTAAGCTATGGAGTGGGGAGGGAAAGAGGCAGGGAGGCCTGACTCAGCAAATGGTGAAGCCTTCAAAGGGATTAGCACTGTTGCCAAGGTGTTCCACCCTTTTTTCCTCTTTGAATGTCTTAACTATTGTAGTCTTGCACTGCATTATATGTAAAAAGCATGTATGCTATTAAATTGGCACATCCAGATCAGAGAGTACTTAAATATCAAGATTTTCCTGAAGGATTACAGTTTGATTATATCTGCATGTGCACACCATTTCATCAGTGCATAAGCAGCAAAATCCTTTCCATGCAATTAAAAAACCTCAAGCTTCCTCAACGCGGCAGTTGGAAATGTTTCAAAATAGACACTCTAATATAAAACAACCTAAATCTCCATCGAAAAAATGTTTTACTACAGAAACACACAGGTTGGACCAAAGCATCCCATCTCCCAGCATACCTCCAGAACTGATGTGGGGCTGCTGCTATAGGTCATTGCCTTCTTCACTGTGAGACAGTGTGCTTTCTAAGGGCAGACATATTTCCCCATGCCTGCTGCCAGCCCATTTCATAACTTCTACTTCTGTGCAATCTTTTTAACTGAAAAGATAAAAATGCAGGGAGTTGGTCTATACTTAAAAAGTTTTGCTGGCACGGCTAAAGTATAATTACAATAGCAAAGTTCCTACCCTAAGTTCAGTCCTGCCATCAAAAGCCTTTTTTGTTGTTGCTATAATGTAATCTGTTCCACAAACTGGTTTAATTTGTACCAGCAAAACAAATTTTTTGCTGGTCTAAGCTGTTTCCCTGTTCAGGGTGTTGACTGCTGTATGTTGAATGCTATACCTGTATCAAGTGGAGATGTGCCCAGAGGATGAGCAGCCCTTTTGCCCTTGCACTCTGAATACAAAAAGGATTAGGAGATGCGTAACAACTGCTGGGCCAAAGGAGAATTTCAATCCACCTTTCACTCTGACTCCTTTGCTTAAAACCCTGTGGTTTTTCAGTCTCTGCCTTCACTCAGAGTATTTTCTGGCTTGTGGCTGCAGATAGGACGGAGTTGTGCTGCCTGCACACCCCACTGCCATTTGTGTCATTTAAGGCATTTTTGGACTAATAGAAGAAAGGAGATCATAGCTTTCACAGTATCACATATTAAAACTTCAGGTTCTCATCTCAGAGCAGTAACATGACCTCCCAGCAAAGGCAGAGTTGTTTTAATCCAGCTGTGATCTTCTGTATTAAGTTGCATTTATCGAGTTCAGAACCCTTATGCCCATGCATGTGGGTGCCCACACATCTCCTTAGTGCCGTGCATTTGCATTACCTTTGAGATGCTGCTGGTGGGTTCTTCCCCAGAGATTGGAGCTGGGCAAGGGATGATCCATGGCCCAGTGATGAGCTTTGGAAAACCTCTATCAAAGCCACCATTCTGCCCATGAGGACAGGTGCTGACATAATGATTTGCGTCTTTTTAATAAGTGCATATGGAATGTTTGTTTTCATGCACATTTTCTGGCTTTTTATGTTTAATCTAATTTCAATATTCTGTGGAACGGATACCACATATAATAAAATGCAGCAATGAAGAGAGAATTATATTAACTTTTTTTGTTGTTGAAAAACAAATGCTTCAACCTGTTTTAGAAAACCTCCTAGTACTCCCACAGCAGATCACCAGAGCCATTTTCACAGTATCTTATGCCAAAAAAAAGCAGGGACAATCTGGAAGGAACAGGTGCATTGGCTCCTCTTGCTGCTTCAAGAAGTAAACACCTAATTTGCTGCTACCGCAAAGGAGGTAAACATTTAGTGCACAGAAAGTTCCCTTCCCTCTGAGAAAGACCCACTGGTGTCGATCTAAATAAATTCCAGCAGTCAATCTGTTTTAGTTTGTTTTGTTTTTTAAAAAAGCTTATTCTCCCTCAGGGAACTGGCACTGATTTTGTATTGCAACTGCTTGTATAAAGACGAAAAAGGCTGCAAGAAGATAGAGTATCTGGGCTTCCTGAACTCTTTCCAGGCAGGAGCAGGGCAAATTTGGGAGAGCTTTATATCTAGTACTCCTACCTTAGCAAACACAGGTTTATATATGAAAACAAGGTGGGCTTGGTAGCACTCTTGATCTGTAAGCATATGCTTGATCTGTAAGCATATTGGACATTTCATCCTACTGGTTTGCTTTGGCTGGAAGGAAGCTTGCCAATGGGTAAATGTTTGGGATGACCTTTTTCATGCTGGTGGTGTGCTTCAGACTTGTTGCTCTCAGTGACAGAACATGAATTTTGGTCCAAACTGCTCTCAAGGTGGGGAAAGGTTAAAAAAAAAAGTACTTTTTTCTGTTGATAAAGTGGCAGTATTTGAGGAGGGATATTGTTAAGACTCATCTCTGCAAAAACCTTTGCAGTTGTGGCCAAATGATAGCATTTTGTAGAACTACCCAAACTTGGTAGTGGAGCCAGTGGGTAAATTCATGCATTATGTGGGCCTTGTGAAGAACCTGAGCTGAGCAGAGAGGGTTCCTCTTGCCCATCCTGCACTTCCTGGGGCTACTCATTCACTTCAGGCCTTGTAACTGGGCACTGCTGAGGAGGACTGGAGAGAAGAGTTGGACTGGAGATGGCAGAACTAAACTGGAACAACAACAACAAGGGTACATCACTAAGTGCCTCTTTTCTTTTGCTGTTTAATGTGACAAATCTGAACATCTCCCTTCTGGTAACTGCTCTTCTTAGATTGCTCATTCATCCTCAAACTGTTTCTTCATTCACCCCTGTACAATGAACTCTCATGGTGTCTCAAAGTTAACCCCCTTCATGCATTTAAATATCATCTTTTTTTTTTTTTTCCAGATTATGAAATGATTTCTATAAACTGAAAATAGAGCCAAAACTTCTAAATCCTGGCTGCAGGGTTGTACCATTAGCAGTAGCTCTTAAAATCGCTGTTCTCATTAAGTACAACCTGCAGCGGTGGTTGTTTTTGATGTGATATCTAGCTCTTGTCTTTCTTCTATGTTTTTCTAATTCTTTCGAGGGCGTCTGCAGCAGCAACTGGGTCTTCCTGAGGTTTGCATTCATTTTGCAAATTGTACATCTGAAAGCTGAAAAATAAGCTCCATGTTTTTGTGGTGTAGTGAGGTTTGCCAGTCCCCTTCAGAAACGACAGAAATGTGGTTTTGTTTCAGTTGACATGGGCCCCAGTCAATGCAGGAACCTTTCGGTGCCCTCCCTAAGTGCACAACCTCCCTCCCTAGATGAGTGTGCCAGTGCAAATTTATTTTAACAGCACCTGCAGAGAAGCAGAGAGCTCTGGTTTCTTGTTTTGGCTGTGTGGTTGTAGGATGTCCATGCCAATACTGTCCGTCGGGATGTCTGCGAACAACTGTTTTCCACCCTCTGTTGTAGCCGCTCTGTTTCAGAGCCCTGTATTTTGTTACTTGAGCTCTTAAAAGATGTTTTATGGCGTGCCTGCTGGACATTTTTCACAAGCTTGTTGCTTTAGACAGCCAGTGTATGTATGGGAATGTTTTTCATGGTCTGGGAGTCGAAGGAATTGTTGTGCCCTTCTCATGTGTGTTGGAGAAGGTATGCCACAGATGGCAGCATTATTGCTGTGGTCAGTCTCAGCACACTTCTGTGTTATTTTATTTTTCGTTTTCCTCTCTGAGGGATGATATTTCTTTTAAAAAGAGTTGACTTTTTCTCAGCTTCAGTCCAGCAGTGCTTCCCAAAGCTGCTCAGATGCTCTGTTATGCTTCTCTGTTACCCGAACCACGCGCCTCTTTATACCATTCAAAGGTCTTGCATTCTTCAAGCAAAATATTTGTTTGCCAAGTGAGAATTTGCAGAGCCAGGGTCTCCCTGTGGGAGTGTTGAACATGTACAAATGTCACTAGGTTTTCCAAACAGCACCTGCCAGAACCCTGCTGGTGCACCACTACATCAGAGCAAGATCTGGCATCAGAACTCTCTCCAGAATGCTTTCCTCTGTGGGGGTTGGACTTTTTAATATATTTTTTAAATACGTACTTAGTTTGAAGCAGTTCTTTTGTGTTTCCTGCAGTGATCTCATCTGAGTTATTATTATTATTACTATTATTATTATTATTATTATTTTTGCTTTGCCTTCATTTATTTAATGCCACCACCCGCTTTGGCATGGAAGAAGTTCACAGAGGGATGATTTGCAAACTGACCAGTCTATTCCAGTTCTGTCAAGATCTGAGGTTCCTATCCTAGAAAGGGGTTTTAAAACTCCCTCACACCCACTCTTCACTGAACTTATGCTCCCTGCCACTTTTAGCCCTTTGATTATTCTTATTCCTTTGGTACTATCTTTCAAAAGTTATATATCTGTACACTTGTCTGTGTAGTTTTTTACTGAGGAACATTTATTTCACCACTTCATCATACAATATTCTTCCAAAACCTGTATCATTTCTTTGAAATTATTTTACTTGTGTTTCATCTTGCTAAAGTATTAAATAGCATAGAGCTGTGACCTAGCCCCAGAGGAAACTCATTAGAAATATGGCTGCCTCTCCATTTCCAGTTATCTTTTAAAATCTAACAAAGACCTATATTTATTTCTCACTTAAAGTATGTGAAGCTGGATTTGGTTTCACTCCCATTTATGTGACTCAGAGCTGAATGTCTTAGAGAAATTCAGGATTATTATTTCAGTGCTGGTGCTTTCAGCAACAAAACTCCTCTAATTTTTAAAAACAATATTGTTTAATATGATGTGTTTTTGATAAACATGTGGTTGGCTGTTACCTCTTTTATTCACCTTAAATTCTGTATTAACCAGATCTTTCATCTGCTCTTCTGCTGTGCTCCCAGCATCTCTGTCAGAGCAGCAGGCTGGGCTACTTAGGCTTCCCGTCATTAGGGTAGCAATCCTTCTGTGCCAGGTAACAGGAACTTATCTACAGCTTCACTGAAAAGTGACATTAAAGGTCCAATGGCCTTCCCAAGCTCTTAGACTACGAGTTATCTGGATTGGTTCATTTCTGTGTGTTTTAACTTATGCATCTAATGAGTATTTCTTCTGCTGCTGCTGACCTTTCTACAGTTCTAAACTGTTAGCTGGTACTTAATCACTGGTCTCAATTTCAGTCTTTTAGATAGTTGTCCATATTTCTATGATTGTTTTTATATTCTTTCTAAATCAGCTTGGCATCTTAATCCCACTTTTCTGTTTAGTTGTTTGTTTGTTTTCTAATAGCACGAGTATATTAATGCATATATAGTGTTTATAGTTCTCTACTTATTGCTGAAAATGTTTTAATTATGGAATCACCAAGGCTGGGAAAGACCACTAAGATCATCCAGTCCAACTGTTCACCTATTAGCAATATTTTCCTCTTTCAGCAGGAATTTTCTAAGCATTTTTGAGTTCTTGATGATAGTATTCTATTTAAATTTAGTCTTCCAGGTGTTTTTGTGCATAACTATTCTTTGCTTTGTGAACTTGGAACTCCCATAATGCCAAGCATATAATTCTGTTTGCACATAATTACATCTGCTAAATAACCGAGGCAACAGCTAATTTCTATTCTCTGATCAGTTTTCCTGTTCAGATTAATGATGCAGAATTCTTTTTGTATTGAAAAGATACTTCTAGAGCATGGAAGCCCATTCTCGTGGCAGTGGTGCTGAGGCCACTGGAGAATTCCTTCTCTCCAGGTCTCATAGTGATGTAATTAATTTTGTTCCAAACATTTTAATCTTAACCTGAAAATATTATTTTACTCTTTTTTTTTTTTTTTTTGGAAATGCTCCTTGTCATTAGCACCATGTTCCTTGGTCAGGTCAGAAAGTAACGTGGCCATTTTATTTAATTTCTACTGTGACAGCCTTAGGCTGAACTTTGCAAGTCCATCTCTCTATTCAAGGAAAGCCAAAGTTTCACAAAAAAATTTTGTTGAATAGTTGCTATCTACTTCTTGATTTCCTATGCAGAAAATCATAAATTTTCCTGTGAATTATACTCAACATCCTCGCACACCTTTAATTCATCTTTAGAGTTGATTAACTTTGTATAATTTTAAAGTAGTAGCATTTTTTTGGGAAAAAAAGAGTGATTATAGGACTAACAGTTGTACAAAATACACAAGACTTAATTAAGATGACACAGGCAACATCTGTTCTGGTACATTACAGTTTTCGAATGCTAAATACATAATGCTGTTACTTTTTTTTTTTTTGTACATAGCATATATATCAAGGAGTTTTGAACTTTTTATTTGATATGTTCTTATAAATTTTAATACTGAAGTATGAATCCTTTTACCTGGATTTTTTCCTAGATGCTCTCATAGAACCTTTAGAAAAAAAAGAATCTCTATCTGACAGACATGCAAACCAGTAGACAGAAATAATGACATATAACAGAGATACATTTGGTTATATTGATAAAGCATTTTCTGAAAAAGAAATAAAATATTTTCCCTGGATTTCCTTACTATGTCCAGTAGCTCGTTTAACTCGCAAACAAGTTCATTTTACCTCTGTTTTCTGGCTGAGTTGCAACTAGAGATGTAGTTTCTGATATAGTTTAACTTGGTTGATAAGTTCCCAACCTTTGAATTATGCTGGGAATAAGTGAGACAGCTATGAGTGATCCTACACGGCAGCCTCCACTCTGAAAAGCGGCTGTGCCGTGGCAGTGAACCCAGAGAACACATTAATCACTGTGAATCCTTGTTGGGAGGAAGGGAAGAGGGAAAAGCAGGGGTATTGATCAGCTGTGGTGAGCTGCCAGTGGAGGGAAGGTGAGGGAGCTGGGAAGGAGAGTGGAGGGGATGTGGATGGGGCACGTGATCTGCTGCCGCGGGAGCCAACCTCTTGAAATTTTGCCATTACCCATTAGCAGAGGCAGCAGCAAAGTGATTAATGTCTCCTTGGCAGATGACTAACCCTTGTGTTGTTTCCAACAGAGGCTACCAAAGTTAGTCAGAAACCTGCTAAAGGTGCTCAATTCCTCCAAATGGGGGGGCTGGGTGAGTAGGCAGAAGTTTACTTCCAAAAAAAGCAGCTTTAAAGGACACTTGGAGTATATGCAGGGCCCAGAGCTGATGGATCGCTGTGGGAAGAGGAACAGAACATTAAAGTGCGCTTTGCAAAGAGCCAGGAACTCCTGGATTTTAATCTGAGGGCTAACACTAACACTGCCTGGATCTGGGCAAGGTGAAATCTGCGCCAGACAACCACAGGGAAAATTTGCCTTCATTTTTTCAAGGCCAGAATGTCACTTTTCATGAAAAAAAGAATAGCATTGACTGGCATGGAGAGAATAGACTGGAAATAAATGAGTTACCTTTCACAGTGATTCAGTTGTAAGTTGCTTTTGCTGCTACAAACCACTTTCTACAATCCCTTGAATATGAACTTAATATTAAGCTTCAACTGAAAAAGAGGAAGCTAACAAAACTCCCCAGCTGACACAAACACCAGTTAAGGCTTCACACAGCCACATGTAGTAGTGTCTTCTGGCCCCATTGCATTTCAGTGCCCCTCCCATAGCTGATGAGATATTAGCTTGCCTGAAATGCCTTCAGTCTCTCATAATCAAAAAGTAAATATTTAATATGTGCTACCCTGCACTTAGTGTTGTTGGAGATGCTGTTGAGACATCATGTTATAAATGCAAGTTTGAGACTTTTGCATAATTGAGGAGCAGAGATCCAGAGGAGTGTGAAGGCTGGGAAAGGGGTAAGGGTGCAGTTAATTCCCTATTGGAAGCTGGCTAGGATTTCTGGGTTACTTTGCACACAGAGCAATTCTCCACCTGTGGTGGTGAGGGAGCTGCTGATCACAGCCAAGGCTAAAAGGGACAAGGGATGCCTTGTCACAGGGTATAGTCTTTTGTTGTGGTTCTTGTTCATTCACGTTACTTGAGAATGAAACAGTTCCCCTTAAATTCGGGAAGGAACGCTAGTTTTAAACCTACATACATGAAAGACTTAGTTTCCTTACATTAGGAAGTGTCAGGATATTTTTTTTTCCACACAGGCAGGTTGCTCCAGGAAAGGCAGGGGGTTAATTAGGTGAGTAAGATGTCTCATAATATGCAAGAATTAAAAGGTTTCTGTTTGCATGGGACTGTGAAAACTTTTTCGGTGAGTTTTATTTTACATGGTGCTGTGTCTTTTAAGTTTTACTTTAGCTTTTTGTGTTTGGCTGTGTCCTAGAGTGAGAAACACACAGTGTGAGTTTCCTTACAATAGAACTGGCCTGAAACAGCAAAGCCTTGCAGCCAGAAGTCATAAAAGAAGGTCCCTGTGATTACCAGGGAGCTGTCCTCCTTTTGGGATGAGCCACACTGCTCTCCTGCATATTCCACAGAGCAATGAGCACTGTGCTACAGGTGAAGTTCATTGTGAAACTGTAATCACAATGGTTTGGACAAGTTACATTTCACAAACTAAATAAAGTTTCAGAAAATCACAAAGCTGATTAATGTTGACTATGGACCATGTCCACTAAACCATGTCCAAAAGTACTATACATCTACCCTATTCTTAAGTACCTCTAGGGATGGTAGGTCCACCACCTCCTTGGGCAGCCTGTTCCAATGCATCACCACTCTTTCATAGAAGAAATTCCTAATATCCAATCTGAACCCCTCTCTGGTGCAACTTGAAGCCATTACCTCTTGTGCTATTGCTGTTATCCAGGAGAAGAGTCTGACACTTATTTTACCACAACCTCCCTTCAGGAAGTTGTAGAGTGACAAGATCTCCCCTGAGCCTCCTCTTCTCCAGACTTAACAATCTCAGTTCCCTCAACCACTCACCACAAGACTCGTGCTCCAGAGCCTTCACCACTTCATTGCCCTCCTCTGAACATGCTCCAGGTCCTCAATGTCTTCCTTGTAATGAGAAGCCCAAAACTGAACAGGGTACTAGAGGGCTGACTATGTGTACCCACTCCACGCAGTAGAAGGGGTTCTGATTGTTCCAGTTCAAGAAATGAGACAGTGGAAGTGGCAAAAGGAAAAAAAACTAATAGCTATGAGACAACCACAGCAGATCAGCATCCTTTAGCTTGGAAAAGATTAAGTACCATGAATGGAATATTGCAAATGTTTATGAGATTTTAGAGGTATAAGAGAGAAAATTATGCAAATTGTCTGCAATTTTCTTAGTCCAACAGATTCAGAGCCACCCACAGAAATTATTTAATAAGAGCAAAATGTACATAAACACAAGGAAATTCTGTTTCATGCACCATATAATTATGTAGAATTCATTGTTAACAAATGATGTGGAGATAAAGGATATAAATGGTCGCCAAGGTATTAAATAGAAAAGGAAAACTTAGACTTTCTGCAACAAACTATTATAGGCCACTGCCAAAGTGTGAAAGCCTCCATGTCACAGAAGGCTGGATCTGCAGCAGGGGAGGGATCTCCTTGATCCTCTTGCTCCATGCATTAAGTCCATGAGCACCAACCACAGCTGCTGCAGCAGCAGCTGACGGGTATGTCTGAGATCTCAATCCTGCTCACTCTGTGGATCCTTCTACTTTCATATACTGTGCCCATATTTTCAGCTTGGAATTTAAGAGTTTATTACTGAGATGACAAAAGCAAAATAGGATGAGTTGGAATTTCCAGAGAGACTGGCCATCCTAATTTTGTGTCATTCTAACAGTTGTTATATGAATCAGATTTATACTGGGTAGCAGGCCAGGATGTATTATGAAAAAATTTATGACTTCTTAGTGTGGAATCTTGTCTCTAGAAGTCAGTATTTTTTCTCTGAAGCCAGGTAAAACTATAGAATGTTTCTGGCCCTATACAATATTGCTGTCTATGAGTACAAGCTGCAGCTGGTGATGGTGCACTTGACTGTGGGTCTAGCTGTCAAGACGTAATGTCGATAATACAATCAGCTTTGAAGGAGTCTTAAAAAACTTAGGGTTGTCCCCCAAACTTGTCCTGTACAATGTCTACGGATGAATCGCAGCAGAGTTGCAGAGTCCTGTAGACAGCCTCAGCATACTTCAGCTGTCAGGTTTGTGCCCAAGCCAGAGCCTTGCTGAACCTACGCCTTCTATGCAACACCAGAGAGCATGGTCACTGCATATGCAGGTGCACTGATTTGCATTAGAAATTAACCCCGGCTTTACCAACAGTTTAACTAGGTCAGTTAGGGGTGTGATTGTTTATTCTAATAATTACCGTCGAGAACTAGGAGAGTAATAATACCTTTGTACTGGTAAAATGGATTCCAAAGTAGGTGGCTAATTGTTCTCAGAGTCCTGTGTGTGGAGACAGCCAGCAATATATAACTAGAATTAGGTACCTTAATTTTTACCTCCAGTAGTAAATTCAGTTCTGAGTATTGATATTACAGCACAGTTGCTAGAGAAACTGAGGTATGTAAGACTTTGTAAACTGATTTCTAGTGTCATGCTTGTAAGAAACCAGCAAAATCACGGGGAGAGCAGAGGAATGTTTTTTAGATCATTAACTTAAAAAACAACACAAGAAAACAGACACACACACCCACTCTGTTATTTAGAAACCTGAATATCATCAGGAAGTGGTGAGTCATCACCATCAGGCCACTGCCCTTTCTCATTTTGTTGTCTCCTGAACATAAAATTTAGCCTTCTCCTGGCCTTTGGACCAAGTTCTCTGGCCCCTGACCCCAGCCCATTGCTCACAGAGGGCTGAGTTGTGCCACATGGGCATAGAGAGATGAGCTGTTGGGTTTATTTGGGACAGTGGGCTTAGAAAAGGCCCAAACAAGTTATCTGATGGTTTTAATAGCTTGTTGCCGTGTCAGAGAATCAGAGCTGCTACCTCGAGAAGGTCATGGAAGTCATTTGTGTTTTAAAATGTCTTGTTAGCATACATTGTGGCATTACTATTAAAGCAACCGGTTCAGTCTAATACATCTAATTATATGACGTGAGCCTCATCTGATGACTTTTGCCAATTATATCTGACAGGGCTATTTTAGATGAGAGGCTGTGTGTTACTGCACTTTCAGGAGATGAATATAATGTAGTATATGTTTTCAGAAATAAAGTATCTACTATGTTATTTGCAGTGATTAAGTGCCTACCAATGCAGTTGTGAGGTAAGAAAGCCAGCCTTTCTGGTTTGTGAATTGTGCCTGTGCTGAGTCACCTCTGTTTTTTTTTTATGGGTTTATTATGAATGAAGGGCTGGGTCAATGCCAAATGCTTTGTTTCTGGCTGTTTCTTTTGTTCCCCTGCAAATTGTTCACGTCCCTGAAAACAAGAGTCTCAAAATGAAAACTTCCAAAGTGGCAGGAGCAGCATGTTAAATGCAAAGCTTCCAAACAGCCACTGCAAGGAGCTGTTCTGTGGACCTGAGTAGAAGATGTTACCAAAAATAATGAATATGACAATCTTTTGTATGACAAACCATTATCCCTTAAAATGAATGTAAAGGTTGACCATGGAAAAATAAAGCAAAACAAGCTATAAATATCTTCTGCTCCATAGAGAGATTGAGCTTCATGTGAGAATATTTGGGTAGAGGATAAAAGGAAATAAAAGCATCCTAATTTCCCTCTGGAGTTATCGGGGGATAAGAGGTGGACCAAGACTGGAGAGCTGCCCTTGGTTCCTCTTGTGTCTCCCACTGTTGTTCAGACCAAGGAATGTTCCAAACTGACAGTCTAGACAGAAAAGAGAGAGCATGGGAAAGACAGATGAATGTGCTTTGTCTAATGCTATTTAATGTAAATGTACACAGATGCATGGTCCTCAAAGGGCTGCCTTCAGCTATGGGGTACTGCAGCAATCTCCCGCATAGCTGTGCTCAGGCCTGATGTACCCAGCATTGCAAACAGAGTTGGAGACTGCCCTGATCTCATGAGGAAGTGGATGGATGCACAAGTGCAGGACCTCAGGCTGGCAGCTGGTCTCTGGCACAGGATGAGCAAAGCATCCCCTAGAAGAAAGGGGATTTCAGCAGTCTTGATTGTACCTGCAGGTTGCTGCAGTCGCTCCCTTCTTGGGGTCCCCAAGTCTATCTTGTGTTACTTGCATTCAGGGCAGCAGCAGGCTTCTGAAGGGGATGGCTGCAGGGTGCTGGGGCTGATGGGGAAAAGCAGCTAGGACATTCACCTGACACTGCAGGACTCCCACTCTGTATCAGACAGTCCCCCGAGTTTTGCAAACCGTTAATACATGCTGGGCTTTCCTTGGGATGGCAAGCAAAATGTTCTGCATCCACTTCCGCCATCAAGTCCTGCCCTGAAATCCTCCCAAAGCTCTCCCCACATGTACAGGAGCAGCAAGCTGTATCCAGATTCTTTAACCACCAAGACTTACACATCCTTCTGAAACACTTACTCGTGATGTGAGAAACTTACATCCAAATCTCCTCCCTGCTGGTTGCAACTCCAGTGTATGCTTGTCTCCCAGAAAAACCTAAGTACTCCACTTCAGGATATTCTGGGACAGTTGTTTTCCAAATCTCTCATTCAAGTTTTTCAACTTTGGCTAAATATTTACATTCCAAAGCTGCCCCTACCTGTAGCTGAGAGTGTAACCACTTAACCATGCAGTAACTTTCTCTTTCACTCTGCCCCAGTAGATAGCTAAATATTTTGAGAAAAGTGAAGCAGTTTTAATGGGAGGGACCAAGAACCCTCTGTACACCAACCAGAGTAGCTTTGTTGCTAGATTGCTGCTGAAAATTAGAAGCTGGGTGTTAAAAGCCCTCCGGCAAAAAAGAGCTCTTCCATTTCTCACATGAAGTCTTTAATCACTAGATTACAGGATAAAAGGTAGTGGGTGAGGAGGGAGCATCATGTTCTAGCAGTGTTTTGTGGGAAAGACCTGTCTTAGTTGTTGAATGCCAAAAGAACATTCATGGTCAAGAGTACTGTTAGCAGAAGGAGATAATTTCCTCTGGCATAGCATCACCTACCTCTCTTAAGAGCTTAAACTCTGCATCTTTCCTTGACCTGTCTGAGATAATTTAGGTGGCTTCCTAAATTCAACATGCCTAGAAGATGAGCGCTGACAGAGATATCCCCCCTGCCTGGAGTATGGAGCTGGCTAGATGAGAGCCAGCTGAGTTCCAGCACTGTGATATTAGTGCATTTCTGCACTTGAATCAATACATCCTGCTGAAAGGCACTATGTTAGCACAATGCTAACACAGCTAAACAGCCTCTGTACCACAACTGGCTTGCACCCACCTAGCAAAGAGCACAGCCAGAGGAGTCCAGGTATGCCTACACCCACCTGTAGGCCTAGTTATTAATTAGTGCCAAGTTATCTGCTTGGTCTGAGACATATAGTGCCAAAGTTAGTGCTACATTATTATACATCGTTCTTTGGATATTTGACTGCTAAATGACTTGCAAAGTCAAATCAGAGATGAACTGATGTAAAATCTGCATCATAACTTGCAGAATGTGTAAGTCCTCTCTCATGGCTGCTGTGATCTGTGGCTACCATCAGTCCAGTTTGGCAGTGGGAAGCACTCACCTGAACAATGAATATGTAATCTGACACATGAACTTATATTACATCTTTTGTTCAAATGTATCTGCTGTCTTTAAGTATGTGGTTTCCAGAAGCAAGTTTTCTGATTCATTCAGAGTTCATTTGATATCAGCTCTTGCAAGTTTAGCTCACTAATACCTACTCGGTTGTTAGTTAGGTACTCAGCTCAACTAGCACCAGCATTCCTCAAGGAAGCTGTTGAAACTTTTTTCTTTAGTGCCGGGGAAAAGATATTCCTTGTTTGTTTAATGAATGCAATGGAAATTGAATTTCTGAAGGTAGCAAACACCAGTTCCTAGCAGTCTTTGATTACTAAACTCTCTGTGCTTCACTTTTTTCTTCCTTCAGCCAGCATATACTGCTCTGAAGCGTATTATATATTCAGGTCAAAGACATTAGAAGTATATTAAAGAACAATTAGAAACACCTAAAATTTTGGGTTAGTATTGTGTATTTTTGTCTAAGATATCAACACATATAACCATACTTGCCATGTTTTCTAACTAGTGTGTGTGTGGTTTAAAAATGCAAGCAACCCCATCAAAGGGCCTCCAGCTTTTTGATTCTCTGAGAAATGAATAATATTCAGCACATTTTTTGGAAACCGCATTTAAGTCAACCCTGAAAGTGGAACTGGACATTTAATATTCAGAGAATTTTAACAGCTTCAGCATGAACTAGGAAAAAATAGAGTTGCATTTGGGATCCTGTTGCCTGCCAACTTTGCAGCCCTTTGCAGATAACGAATGAACAGGTTTAGATGCTTTGGTCTTGAACTTTAAGCTCGGTGGTGCTTAGTGTATGCCACTACAGTAAATCCTGGATTTTCACAGAGTGCAGTGTTAAGTCCAGGCATCTTCATCAACAGCCAGAAGCACTCCTAATTTTGCATATCCATGCCAGCACAATGTCGCCACTGTGAAAAGTCCTGTCTGATGGGTGGAAAACTAGGAACAGGCAGTGACTGAGCAGCCTTCTCACACGCCTCGGTCTGAGAACATTGAAAGGGTCCTTCTGGCATATATTCAGACACTATGCTCAGTATCTTGAAATGGCATTCCTTTCCAAGCAGTGAAAGTATTCTTCCTCTTTCTCTAATCTCTCGCATTGTTCCCCTCAGTCTCTGTGGGAAGCCTGCCACTGGCAACATCTGCATTCACTGCATAGCCGTGTGCCTTCCAGGTACACCAAGTGAGGCACCAATTGTATTCCAAATGAAACAGCATGTGACTGACCAGCTTCAGATCTGAATTCCCTATCTTTAGAGAGTTTGACTTGGCAGTCCTAGCAGTTCTGTTGTGCAATAACTTACAAATGTGCTGTAAGATTAAGGGGAGAATATTTGGACAGGGATGTGGATGTGTTTGTGCTCCTGAAAATAACAGCTCAAACAGTTTGTGAGGTAAGTAGGCAAGTACTCACTTTTTACAGGGGAGGAAGAGGGTGTGGTTTGATAAAGTGACTGCAAGCCAATAGCTGGATTCTCAGCTCTGCCCAACTTTTGTTTCCTGTACTTAAAGGCAACGCATGCAGTTCCACAGCCAGATATACAAAAGCTTCTAAACTGCTGCCACAGAGCAGAGATTTTGCTGCCACTAAGGACAAGTCATATGTCCTGTCCTCTGTTCTTCCCCTGTGGAGGGCAGTGGGAATGCCACTGCAGCACCTGCTTCAGTCTGTGGTAGCAGAAGACCTCTTCTTTTGGTGGGAGTCCTCAAACGGGCCATGAAGGTTTGATTAGCTGTTGGATCAGGGTGAAGGTCTGGCCCCAGAGCTCTTAGGTCACAGGTTTGTGCTTTGATCATTAGGGTACTGAGTTATGCAAATGCTGGGAATGGGGAGTAGAAAGGTTCTCTTTTTAATCTTTTTCTATGTTAGCAGAAGGAAATGGAAAAGTGAAGTAATCTTTTCTCCTTTAATTGTACGGTCCTGCTCTATTGAACTTGATGGCTATTCCCATATACAGCTCAATGGGAGCAGAATCAGCAATAACTGCTTTCCACTGGAGTATCACAGTGTGAGTGGATTTCCTTTCTGTGGGGATGTGCCTGCTGTCTCTTGGACGGGATCGTGGAAGCTGCTTGTGATATGGAATAGAAAAAAGAGAAGTAATGAGAAAATAATAACTTTTCTGCACACATTAGGAAAGAGTGACAATGGACTGCTGATGTTTGATGCAAATGGAGAGCCTTCTTTGTCCTCTGAGGCTGTGCAGAATATTCGGAAAGGTTTGTATTGCTGCTGCAAGCAGCAGTTATATCTGTGTGCAGGCCCAGGAGATGCAGGGAAATTTTTCTGCTTTGAGAAAGTTGCTATTTCCAGCTAAGAGGACTCTCTACTGTTATAATACTGCTGTTGTAGAGGTTGTCTGTCCTAACAGGCAGAGATCATAGCTCGAAATATGCTTTCAGCTTTAGTTGGCACACAAAAAACAACTTCACAAAAAGCTTTTTCACAAAAGCAACTCAGAAGTCAAATGAGTACAGAAATTCAGGGCCAGTTCTAGAGGCAGATCTGGTGGCACTCTGACCTGCTAGTTGAAGTCTCTGTGTTTCAGGTCCTAATCTGCTTTTCCCTCTTCTGCTCAGCAGAAACTGTGCACTCCTTTCAAGTGGACATATTAACTAGTATAATCAGATTGAACAAATCCTGACTCAAGTTTAGTTTGGATTTTGCTGTTTTTTGTCAGGCCGGTGAGAAAATCTACCTTTTCTCTTCTTATTTTTGTGTTTCTGTTTATTCCAACTAGCCAAAGAAAAGCTGTTGCTTCTCTCTACAAACTCCATCTCCTTGATAAACTAAGACTATTAATGCTACAGTGAATAATAATACTGTAATTCCTCACGGTAATCCAGACTGAATTTTTCAACAAATGCCAACTTTTTGCTTCTGAATTTTGAATGCTTACTTTGTCTTTCTAGTTAAAACATACTGCTACAAGAACACATAATGTACCAGTTTGTTTGTGTAGGGACATCTCTTGAACGGTGTCCCAGGATGCCCTGCAGGAGACAAGGAAATACCCCAAAGCACAAGAGAGGTATATGGTAGGAGAAAGCCTGGGCTAAGGAGTCAAGAGGAAGCACCTGGGCCTACCTTGGAGAGGAGATGTCTTCAAAGCCCATATCTAAGGGAGGGTCTTGCTAGGCTTGCCCAAGTTTGATTTCCTCTGTGCTGAAAGCTGAAGGAAACTGGTAACTGAACCTGTACTGTGCTTATGATGGGAAGTCAGTGCTTTTCACCATTTAAGTTGGTGGAAAGCCCTAGAAGTCAAGTGAATCCAGGCAGGTGCTTTCTCAGTGTTAAAGGGCTAGGTTTCTTGCATATACAGACAATGTTTTTGAATGAAAAAACATCTTGTTTTAGCCTCCTCTCTCAGGTTGGTGCCAACAATGTGCCTATCCACAAGGCCTAGAGTTGTACATTAATTTTAATTACTTCACCACTAAATGTGAACACAGTTCCACAAACCTGAGGTATCTCCATCAAGAAGTTACCTATAGATCTGGAGCTGCAGAAGGAACCAGAGACCCCAGAGCCTGGCAGGAGCAGGTACATAAAAGCTGCTTTGGGGAAGTGGTGATCAAGTTCTATCACACAATGTCTTTAGAGCTCCTCCAGGGAACACCTCCAAGTACAAGGGGAATCTAGCTTCATTCCCTCAGTTACTCAAGTCATCTGTCCACTGGAGTGCATGGAGCAATGGAGAGGTGTTGGAGAGAGGCAGAGGTGTGACCTCTCCTTTCACTGCCTCTCTTCTAATCTCATCCCTCTTTGCTGGGGATTACATCCAAAAGACTGCTCTCATCCTTTGATCTTCCCTTGCAATGAGCCTGCATAAAGACCCCCATCTCTTTGGAGCTTCCAGCTGTATCTGTGAAGTGAGACAGGACGTTAAGTACAATAACAACAGCTTTATTTATTATTTTCCTAGTGGTTTACACTATTTTTAAAAGAGCAGGATCAATCTATGCTTCAAATAGTGTTTCTGTAATTTATGTATTTATGAGCGAGTACAGACAGTATGTAAAGTGCCCACTGTCTGCATTAGCTCTTCTTGTCTCTCATCTCATCTGCATCAGGAGGGTTTTGTTGCTGTGGTTTTCCTCCATTTTGTGGATAGTGCTGGCTATTGAAGGCATGAGACTCCCTCTAATTAGAAGCAGCGACGTTTAGACAATTCAGATCATCATCATAAAACAGAAAAAGAATGAGGCTGAAAAGTAGACATTTTAGCCAGAAAGATCCATGTATTTAAAATCCTGAGGCTTGTTCTTGCTTATTAAAGCTCAGACATGATGCCTGAGGGACTAGTGATTTTTTTTTCTTTTTTACATAGAAGATGTAAAACGAAACTGTGGTTCCATTTAATGATCAAGGACATAAAACTACAACTCTGTGATGTGGCCAGATCGTTAGGGGAATATGTCTACTGACCACTAGAAACAGCTGGGCAGGCTTTGAGCAGTTTAACCAGTACTTGGTGGCACGGCAGTGCTGTCAAACAACCAATTGCTCTTCACTCCTTCAGCCCTTAGGGTAGATTTGTGCTGTCTCCTATTAATACCCAACAGATGTTTAGGTGATTGTGGTTGCCCAGTGTCTGACTGCAGCAGTGACCTTGTGCAGAGAGAAGCTGGTGCTGCTGTGAATTGTGGCTCTGTGATGAGGATGAACGAGTTTGTGATCCAAATGGGAAAGGTATGTGTGTTCAGTGCACAGAACGTCCCTGACAAATAGTCGTAACCTTTAAGGGAAGCTGTGCAAATGATCCTTGTCAATACTACCATTAGATTATTGAGGGACAGTGACTACTCTAGGGCTATGAACTGCCTTGCAGTCACTTAATAGAGCTCATTGGTAGTAAACTGACTTGGTCATTTGCTTTTCATCAGCTCTATGGGCTGACTTTTGAGCCTCCTCTGTTCAAATAGCATGTGAGATCTCTCGTGTCAGTTTGCACCAGGTGGGTAAAACATCAGATACCAGCACAAAGGGAACCAGGCTGGTAACAGCTAGCCAGCTGCCTCTGAGTTGTAACACTGGCAAGAGCTTAACACTGTTACCCCTGTAAGCCTGCACTATTTCAAGTACTTCTGCAGAAATAAAGTACTGGCATGTTTTTTTCCTGTACTGTTGATTGCACAGGTCTGTACAAGTTTAAGGCTTCAGAGGTCATCCTTTGGCAGCTGCTGCTGCTGTGGAAGTGGCAAGGAACAGGTAAAGGTGAAACTGGTTGTGGGGGCAGTGGGTGATGGATAAACCCAGGTTCTCCTTTTCTTTGGGTCCTCCACATATGCTAAGCAAAATTTTTCTAGGTGATTACTGTCTCCTGCTAATCGATGGTTAATATACCTGCATAAAAGCACTAGATACAAGATGGTTAAATAAGCAAGCACCCTCCAAAGAAGCTGTTATCTTGAACAAAGTTGAGTTTAGAATAATATGGCAAGCACTAATTCATCATATCTCTAGAACTGGAGTAGGTGGAGACTTTTCCTGCTTTACAGAAGAGCTTGTGTGGCAAACTGTAGTTGTGTAGTGGTTTGGTGGCCCTTCTCCTTATCCCACCCATTGCACAAGGTAGCATGGCTGCTCAGCAGCAGTGTCAGCCTTGAGCTCCTTCGTCCTTACTGCAGGCTGCTTTGGTGGCCACCAAGAACTCACTAGCTTTTGTCTCCTTTCCTTTATCTTCCAGAGATATTGTGAAGACAGATTCATGCTTAAAGTGAACATAAGTGCCATTAAAAACTCTCTGAGTATTATTATTGGCTGCAGCAATATTGTACTTGGCAGCAAGGAAGTGGGATACAATTTTCTCTCCAAAGAGTTTGCAGACACATTCGTGGCTCCAGTTCTCCCACAGGGGATCTGTCAGGACCTTGACTTGGTTTGTGCAATATTTTTCAATGGGTGTAGAGTTCTGTTTGCAGGTGTTTGCTTTTCTCCTTGAACCAGAAAACACTCTCATCACTGCTGCTTGAGTAGTACTGTCTCCCCGGCCAAAAGAAGCCTCCAGGTCCTGGAACTCTGAAATAAAACACAGGTATACGTGCCATCTGCTGCAGCAGTGCCTCATCCCCGCAGCTCACCACCACCAGCCCAGGACATAGGATGCAGGGTGGTGCCAAGTCTTTCAGTGTGCTGAGGTGGGAAACCCAAGTGTGATATCATTGCTCAAATCACCACTTATTTCACTCACAGAGATGGCTTTACTTTGCTACCTTGCTCAGCTCTTTTTATGACTTGGAGAAAATACAACCATGTCCCAGGGTTGAGTGATGACTCTACTAGAAAAATGGGTGGAAAAAAAGGTTTCGTTGCAGTAATCTTGATTTTTTAAAAAACAATGCAAATTATAACTTTTTACTTCACTTGAGGGTTGTTCAAACCTTTCAGAAAAGGATATGTCTCAGAAAGAGATATTTTATAAATAAATGTTTCATTTTGAAGCATCTATGAAAAGATTTTAGGAAATTTTAAGTATCTTTTTTTTTTTCAGATTCTGTTAGAAATCCAATTTCTCTGAAACACCAGCAAATTTTAGATTTATGCTGGCAAATATAATCAACCTTTTACTGCATATTTATGAACCAAGACCAAAGTAAGGACTATCTCTTCTAACAATATTTAGCGATGAGAAAATAGAACCTTCTCTTGAGAAGCACAAGTGTGCTCAGGCTTCCAGAGTGATATTTATCTTCTGGAAAGCTGGTGGTTTAGGCAAATACAGTTCTGAGACTTCACCCAGATATTGTCCCGATTTGCATAGCTGATTAGGAATGAGACATCATGAGTACCAGCCCCCGAGCTTCTTGCACTGCAGCACAGTGTTGCTTCTGCAAATTTAGTGCCCAAAAGATCCAAACTGATCCTTCTTCCCTGGGAGTTGCTGTGGATCTGGGGGCTGCTTCTGGGTACTTTTTGGTTGGATTTTTCCCTGCCTAGAGGGTCAAGGGATTGCAGCTCCTCTGGTTCCATTTGGAGGTGAGGCCTGGGGTGTTTGTCCCTTCGACAGGGTCATACAGAAGAGGTATTGGTGCATTTCAGAGAAGACAAGCCCCTGGCCCTGAGTAACTGGAGTGCCGTGTGTCACATGCCACCCATCTCTAGGCAGCAATCACCTCTCTGCATCCTTTCTATTCCTTTGCCACTCTGTTCTGATAGTAAATCTGCTTGGGTGCAGAGGTGCTATTGATTCCATCTCTCTTCTTACCTCAATAATCTGGGTACTGTGGACTCACACAGACATTAAAAACTAAGGTGACTCATTTCTGAATCCCTAACACAGGGAGTTAGATGAGAAGCAGTCGTTAGCCATTATACAGCACAGAGCAGAGATGTCATGCACAAGCTGTGAAACTCTTCTGAACAAGCCAGCTGACAGCTCCTGCTCCCCCCCACAACTTCTGTATCCAGGGCGAATTGCAGGAGTCCCATGCTAAGGTGACACAGGTGTGGATTCATTTTCAAAACTGCCTAGTCCCTCTGGGCTCCTTACCTTTAATTATTATTTTTTTTTCTTTCCACTGATGTCAGTACAGCAGCAGATTTAAATGCTGGTACTGCACTGATTAAAATTGTCTTCCTAAAATAACTTTGTCCTTTGGTATCAGTTTATGAGATGCTTTTGTATCTTTTTAAATTGTTGGATTTTTCAAAGGTAATTCTGAAGCAGAAATTGGCTAGTTTCAAAATACCTTTTCTATACCACAGGCAGGATGCACTGCCTGTCCTTGGAATGTCCATTTAAAAAAATAGGAACAGCCAGTGTTAAGACAGACCAGTATGTTCATAAAAGGATTGCTAGAGGAGCTGTCTAGTGTTTCCCACGTCTTTCCCCTTCTTCCATGGATTAATAGCAGATCTCATGTTTTGAACAAACTTTCTACAGACCAGTTGTGGTTAGGCTTCCATGGTGACCCTGCTAGAGATTAATGACTTCCATTTTGCTGCTGATTAAAATCTGTTGGTGTTCTGAGAAGGTAAACCAGCACTTTGCTGCTTGCCTTCTCCCATCCATTGTTGCAATCCCTCATGTCTGCTGGTGCTCACCTGTTTCTGATCCCACTCTGCCTGAGCAGCCACTCTGCACGCTGCTTTACCACCAGATTCCTCTCTTACCTCTGAACTCATTTCCTTTTTCATTTGAGCAACAGTGCACTAAACAAACATCGTTCTCCAGGTAGCACCTAATACCAATTTTCATAATCTCCTCTTTAATATTCTGAAGGTTGCTGCATAGTCTTTGACTAACAACTGTGAGTATTAAGAGCTGATTTCTGTAGAACTTAACAAAATCCTGCTTGCTCATGTCTACTTTTGACTTAGATTTCCTATTTGGGTGGCCTGTTTTAGATAGCTGATTCAGCTCCTTTCCCTCAACATGGAGAGTTGGGAGTTGACACTTGTTCCTTTAGCGATGATTTTGCAAAGGAACTGTTTTGGTTCAATGGTAGTTAGTTCCTCACCACTGAAATGAGCTTGTCATGAAGCTTTGTCTGAAGTCTGCATGACTGCTAAACTGTGTTTCTCTTCATAACACGTTAGATCTATTTCCATGTATCAATATCTTATTTACATGTTGTATAACCCTGAAAGCAATGATTCCTACATCTTCTAGATCAGTGGTCCTCTGTCATTTTTTCCCCAGTGTGTAACCATCCAACTTTTAACTGAAATGGGTAGAAAAAGTGGTATAATGCTGTGGATCAGCTGTTGGCCACTTGACATGACTTTGCATAAGATTAGGACTTCTGACTATGGTTTTGGAAAGTTGGCACAAAGTGTTAAATAGACCTGCATGAACTCTTTGCACTTTTGGCAGCACCATCTTTGTCTCTGCCATTGTCAGGAATTGCCATCTGCTCTGCTTGATGCTGATAACTGCCAAGTATCTTGGATGCTTACCTTCTGGAGAGATATCTTTGCATCCCAAGTCCAGAGTCTTTCAGGGAAAGAGAATAAGATCCCAAAACAAAAATCTCAGATTTTACAAAATCCCTGAGTTGGAAACTCATAGCAAAAATTGCAAATCCATGGCAATTTTACTCCATAATTTCTCTCCTTTCTTAGCAATTTTATTTCCCTTCCTCTTACAATGGAAAAACATAAAAGGAAGGGAAGAAAGTTCCGAATAGCAAAAAGTGTGGGGTTTCCTGTTTGTTTATTTTGTTTCATATGTTTGTTTATTTTGAAGGGGAGGTACAGAACTAGAGAAAGTGTGCAAAGTTTGCCAATATATTTACCATCATTTTTCAGAAATGCAAGTTTTCGCTGAGAAATTTGTTACTCCCCCCTTTTTTAAGAAGTCCTACAGAGAGCTACTTTTAGAAAACATTTTGGGTGTTTACAAGGGAAGAATCATAGAATCATTCAGGTTGAAAAATACCTTAAAGATCATCAAGTCCAACCATGTCCCAACCATACTACCCTAACTATCAACCCTCTGCTAAATCATGTCCCTGAGCACCAAATCCGAACAGTTTTTAAACACATCCAGGGATGGTGACTCAACCACCTCCCTGGAGAGCCTATTCCAGTGCTTAACAACCCTTTCTGTAAAGAAGCTTTTCCCAGTATCCAACCTAAACTTACTCTGGCACAACTTAAGGCCATTTCCCCTCATCCTGTCACCAGTGAGAAGAGACCAACCCTGCTCTCGCTGTAAGCACCTTTCAGATAATGGAAGAGAGCAATAAGGTCTCCCCTCAGCCTCCTTTTCCCCAGACTGAACAGCTCCAGATCCTTCAGTCTCTCCTCGTAGGGTACATTCTCCAAGCCCCTCACAAGCCTTGTTGCCCTTCTTTGGACCTGCTTCAGCACCTCAATGTCCTTTCTGTACTGAGGTGCCCAAAACTGAGCACAGTACTCGAGGTGAGGCCTCACCAATGCCAAGTGCAGGGGCAGGATGACTTCCCTAGTCCTGCTCACAACACCACTCCTGTTACAAGCCAGGATGCCATTGGCCTTCTTGGCCACCTGGGCACACTGCTGGCTCATATTCAGCCGACTGTCCATCAGTACACCAAGGTCCCTTTCCGTCAGGCAGCTTTCCAGCCACTCCTCCCCAAGCCTGTAGGGTTGCCTGGGGTTGTTGTGACAAAAATGCAGGACCCTACTCTTGGCCCTATTGAAACTCATACAGTTGGCCTTGTCCCATCTATCCTGTCTAGCCAGGTCCCTCTGTAGTGCCCTTCTCAGGCAGATCAACACTCCCTCCCAGCTTGGTGTCATCTGCAAACTTACTGAGGATGCACACAATCCCCTCATCAAGATCATTAATAAAGATGTTACATAATAAAGATGTTACATAATAAAGAAAAGTTACCTATCTGCAACAAATGTGGCACAGAATCAGGACCATGTAGGTCTGGAAGCTCTTTTTAACTTAGAGGTCAGGGCTCACCTGTGTCTAAGCTGACCTAACAGCAGAAAACTCATCTTTTCCATGGGGAGAGAATTGTTTTTAAGAGATTTTACAGAGGGCAGGAGGTACCCCTGATTCCCATTTTCACTTCAAATAGCATAAAGCTGTAAAATATGCAATAACTGTCTGAAGAAAATGCCAAGAATTATCAATGAGAGGGAATACTGATATCTTCCTAGCTGAGGATACTTACAAGTACGCATCTCCTGCATGAAAGCTCTTCCAGGTGAGGTTAATGGATTTGCATGACCTGCAGACCCACTGGCACAAGTACTGGTGATAATTTGCATAAGAACTGTGAGTTTTGGGTACTGATTTGTTCTATGAACAGATTTTACATGCATATGAACTATAGTAGGCAGGTTTAGTGCAGTTTGGCCAAGTCCTCAGCTACTTCGACTCTGAGTGAGCTTCTGAGAGGCACCTGTATTCATCTTTGTATTCAGCCTTATGTTGTTCATCCACTTCAAAAATCTGATCTTGATGCATACATTGCAACTTGATGGGCAAATTGCAGGAGCCTACTTCTCTCTCATCCAGAGCAGGATAAGAGGGGGGAAACAACAGGTGACAGTAGTGCTGGGCCCTGCTGTGATGAAGAAGGCCATGTTGTAAATGTTAGTGAGGCTTCCTTAGCTTCTGTGGGTATTGCCTTTGAACATACGTCAGAGGTGATACTGAGATCGGTGGCTTTCTTGTTTCAGAGTAGGAGAAGACCTACTCTGATGGTTGGATTATATAATCTTAAAGTCTTTTCCAACTTTAATAATGCTATGATTCCATGATTCCATGATTCTATGACCTACTCTAAGCATTTCTCAGGCCACTAAAATGAATTACTTTTATGACTGCTCCTGCAGGTCAGTCTAGTAGAGTTCCACCAGAGGTCCATCCCACCACAAATACTGCTGAAGGATTACAGGCAAAATTATCCTCACTGATAACAAAATACTGAGCATTTGTAGGGGCACAAAATTTGTTCTTGTGGTGGTGAAACATTTCTAAAATGGGCTTGGAGTGAACAAACAGGCCATGAGTCCCCAAGGCATAAGGAAGGATGAGACCTCAGCACTGTCTTTAGTGCAAAAAACTGTGATATCAATACAGTTATCGTAGTTATTTGGAAAAAGCCCTTTTCTACAGCATACCAATCCTCTCATATTTTTGCACTCACTTCATAGTAAGGTGAAGCTCCCGGCATTGGAAACATATGATTATTATTGCTACTATTACTATATACAACTATTACTATTATGATTATTGATGTAATTGAGTTCTAAAATGATTGTATCATCCTTAGAAGGCACAGACAGAATGGATTGTCTCTTAATTTTGACATACGATGGAGCCTTCTTTTCACTGTTTCTTTTCATTGTTTTACCTTTGAAAAAAAAATACAGTGAAATTAAATGCAAGAACCTCATAGCACAGCATTAAGGAAAAAAAATTAATTGAGCAAAAGTCAGCAAATGCAGAATTATGGTTCCCCCAGCAACTGTAATGAAGGCAGAGAACACATACACACACTGGTGTTCGAGTTAATGCTGCACACTGCCTGGAATACAAATCCAAACTGTGTTCAAGGGGCTGAGTGATGATTACTGCGAGAACCATAACTTTGCATTTCTTGACTTTTTGCAATTAAAATCTCAACCTGGATGATGCATTAGCATAGGCTTTGCATTTAATTTGCTATTTTCTTTAGAATGTATGTGTGTGTTGATTATGCTGGAACATTTCTTACCTTTTCATCTCATTTATTCTTTTGTAAGAGAAAAATCAGGGGAAAAACCATTTACCACATCAGCTCCCTTCTTCTTCCTCACCGGCGGGGGGGGGGAAGAAGGAGAGGAGAAAAGAACAAAAACCTTAGTGCAAGCAGTGCAATTAATTGTATTTTTAGCTCTAAGAAGCATTTACTGATGAATGTAAATTCATCTCACTGCTTTTCTGTTAGTATTTGTATAGAGACTGGCTGATCTGTACAGATTGGTCTTTCAGACTTTTAACCCACACAGAATTGAAACAAACATAATTTCCACAGCCTTGGTGTGCCAGAAGCAGGTCTGAGAAGACCTTCAGTGGCCCCAAGCTCATAGATTTTTTAGCCAGTAGCCATTAAAATTCAAGGCTCAGTTCTGCAGCACTTCAAGATGTGTGAAGTCCTGATGACTTAAGAAGCTCAATTTTGTGAATGCTTGAACGTGTGCTTTCACTGTACGATCTGACCAGTCTCTGCTATAAACCCTTACTTAAACACAGAAGAATTTAATGATCATAAGGATGCTTCTGCCCTGGTTAGCTGATGTATGGCTGAAATCAGACTGAATTCTACAAGTGATTGCAAGATCTCAGTGTTTTCCTCTCCTGCCATGTGTACAGAGGGAAAGCATGTTCTCCCACATGCACCTGGGACATGGAGGTGGTGGCACTTTGGGACAGAGACAGCCTTGGTACAGAGCCCAGGGACCAGCCCTTGGGCCTGTCCTTCATACCACCTTTATGGAGAAACTCAATCTTTTATACACCATGCTTCCCAGGAGCAATCACTCGTGCTGGGTGGCTGAGAGACTTTGGACCTAACGACAGATCAGAAAGAAGGAAAGGATGCAGAATAGCCAGCTCTGTCATGATGTGACTTTTATTTTTTCTTCCATTTATTGTTAATGTGGTGATACTTACATAATTTTGTTCAATCTTTGCTTTTGTTCTTTTGCTTTTTAACCTTTCCTAGTGGTTTCTTTTGTTTTGTTTTTTGGCTTTTCATTCAACCATTTCGTGATTGTGACTTCTTCCAATAATTAACTCTATTCCCTTTGTTCTGGGCCTTGTGCTTTTATATCCTGCTCCCCATAGAGCCATCAAATTTCTTTTAACCTAAAGGCCCTCTGCCACCAAGGGTAAATCAGTCTTGTCTAAGCTCATTCACTTGAGCCCACCAAAGAGAGATTCCCCTCCCTTTCTGTCCATCCTCATATGAGCTCATGTCCATGTAAAGATGTCAGGCATCAAAGTTCAAAGAGAAAATAGCTTGGCACACGTTTTCCAGATGCTGTCAGACTGTTGCTTAGGCTCTGAAGGAATTAAATTATGTGAGTACTCATGCTGCTGTCAGTGGCTTGATGCCTTCCAAGAACAGACACTATTATCTTTAAACATATCTACTGTGCCTGAAAATACTAGCACAAAGTTATACCTTGTTGATCAATGTATTAAAAACACAGCAAAGTATGAAAGCTTGAAGGAATATGAAGCTGAAAGGACAGTTAATTAATGATATTTTTGGAGGTGGTTATGTACCAAAGTGGGTGAGAATTCTATTAGAAGTTGCAGAATTCTATAAAAACAAGGTGACCTCGAGCAATATGGATTAAACACTAAATAGAATGGCTTCTGTAAAGGCAATGTTTACTCATATAGTATCCCTTTATAGGTAAAATTTTTAGTTTTTATTTTGACCTTATGGATTTTGTAAAGCTTCACATGTCATTCCTAGGACAAATAGCAGACAGACCAAATTCATTTTGTTAAAACCTTTACTACATCCCAATGGCAAACTGTGTTTTGTCAAAGTCTTTTGTTCATAATGTTCACAAACAACATTTCATCACATTTTTTGTCAACAGAATGTAATTTTATTCCAATCATTCTGTCAACAAAGAGAAATACCATAAAATCACTTTGCTCACAAACATAAATTATATGTTGATTTTGTTTGGGGAAGAAATGGAAGTATCAAAACTTTTTCTGAGGAGACAATGAAGACAGATCACAGTCATTCTGTGGACAAAATATTAATATTGCAAGCAGCAGCTGGTAGTTTCTAGGCTAGTTGAGGGCAGAGCATGCATGAAATTTATGGTCAAGCAAAGGAAGAACCCATGAATGTGCTCATTCTGGCAATAGTTTGGGGCACTGGAACAGAATGTTTTTTACTGGAGTCAGTGAGCTTTGGATCAGGTCTTTAAAGTGCCAGATGCACATAAGGCATTATGAACATGGAAAACAAAGAACTCACTTTCAGCTCCTTTTCCTCCATTGGCTTTTTAGACCTACTTTTGTCTTGTTGTAAGGCAAAAGCCAGGCTCAGAGCTTATTTCAGGTCCCAGTGGCTGGGATGCCCATTGTGGGGACAGGCATGCTACAGACCTGTGAGAGGACCTATACCTTTGTGGACAGTCAGCTGGGATGACAAAGGGGTTAGCAAGGCATAAGGCAATAAAGTGAGTCCACAGTCTCTTCTTTCACTTACTATGTGATATTCTGATAAGTTTTCTTTGTTATTATTATTGTTGTTATTATTATTATTATCATTATCATTATTATTATTATAGTTCAGGGCTATTGCTCAAGAGCCTGTATACCCTATCATGATACAAGAAAAAGATCTGTGCATTTCAGAGTGACTGCCAGTTGCTTTCCGTTTTTGCCATTACAGTACATGAACAGCCTCTCCCTTTGTCTTTGTCTTTCAACCCAGTAGCTTAAACATAGCCAAATAGGCATATCAAATAATTGTTGGATTCTGAGTACTTGACTCACATCTATGTGTTCTGCTTGATTACTAGTTAAAAGCATCTGTACAGAATATAGATTTTGTTCGGATGCATTTGGGGAATGTACATTCTTTTTTAAGCTTTTACCTTTTCAAGAATATAGCCACCCAATCAGGAAAGGAAAATAATACTGCAGCATTGACTCCTCACACCACAAATGATCAACAGAAATTAGCCAATATAGACAAAGGACAGGAAAAGAGCTCGCCCTCTAAACATGACTGTATCAATTATTTTTGGACCATTAAAAGAAAGCATCATTGTTTTTCCTCTATGAAACTGATAGCAAACTGAGGACAAAGCTCAAGTCCTGTACAGGACGGGGGTTTGGAATCCTTAAGTTCATTTACCAGCTCTGCCACTGACCTCCTGGCTAACTTTGGAGAAATTGCTTCATCTTTCTATTCATGAATATTTTATCTGTAAAAAAGAGGTAACGGTTCATTATATTTCTGTAGCACTTAATACCTGTGTGAGAAATGCTGCAGGGAAACTTGGTTTTGGGTCAACCAAATGACTCTCCCTTTGCCTGCCTTTTATGCTGTAGCACATTCCCTTCCTTCCCTTCACACAAGGGCCACAGCTCAAGGTTTGTGGGTCTTTCTCCAGATGTTCTCAAAGAATGGTCCCTCTCCTTTTGCATGTGACCAGGAGAAAGCTGATGCTCCTGCTGCTTCTTGCCTTGACTGCTGCAGACCACTGTATATCTAGCCTTTTTGTTTTCTCAGTTTATCCCCTGAGGTGATCCAAAGCACAGCTGCCAAAATCTTGCCTGTGTTCCCCCTGTGACTCGGCTCTGACTCAAATTCGTATCTGAACATCACTTTCCAGCCTCCTGACAAGCTGTTTTCTGATCTCTGTCTCTCCTAGGCTCAACTTATCAGCAGTGCCAAGTGTTCTGCCAGCATGGCTTATCACTTGCCTTATTACCACTACTTTCTGCTTCCTTAGACTTCTCCACTTTTCCTAAGCTTTGCATCTCCTTTCCCAGCCACCTCCAGCCCCATGCCTGTTATGCTGGACTCATTGCCTTTATGTTCCACTTTTTCCTCAGATCTGTCTCCCTCAGGTATATTTTCAGCCTATGACTATGTCCATGCCTCAGTATTGAAAATGTTGCATAATGACAACAATAATAAACTAGTAATTCTGTTTTTGGAGCCACACTGATTTTCAAGGAAGTTCTGTAACCCTATTGTTTCTGTAGTTGGCATAAAGTAATACATTGTAGAAGGGAATAAAACCATCCTTTCCTTGTAGCTCTGCATGCAGCATTTTGCACTAGGACATTTTGTACTTCATTGTAACATCCCGTGACTTCTGTAACTTTGAATGCATAAGCACAAATGTTGGCTCAGTTATGTTTAATAGACTTTCTGTGTATAGGCTGAAAGAGAATAGGGGAAAAGATGATTTCTGAATGCTCAGCAGCACTGTAAAAGAAACTTGTTGAGACACACCAGGGAGTTTCATAACTTCCCAGTGTTCTTGAAACAGCAGGTGCAGACTGTTAGGATCTTGCTTGTAAAAGAAAATTTTCAGAGGAAGGGAAAACAACTCTTGGCATCTTGTATTTGGGTATTGACACAAAGTTTAAAGCCAACAATAAGTGTTACAAGGAATAAATTCAAGAATGCAAACTCGCAGCTCATTTTTAAAGCTTCCGGTAAGATTGTTTTTCTTCCACTTTTAAGTTTATTTCTAATGCAGTTTTTGCTCAGATAAAAAACTGGCCCAGAAGAATAGGTTCATAGAACCACAGAATCATTACGACTGGAGAAGACCTCTAAGATCATCCAGTCCAACTGTCCACCTACCACTGATACTGCCCACTAAACCATATTCCTATGTACTAAATATACCCTTTCCTTCAGAAACATACCTCCAGAGGCAGTGGATCTGCCTGGACAGCCTGTACCAGTGCCTCACCACTCTTTCTGAGAAGAAATTCTTAGTATCCAACCTGAATCTCCCCTGGCACAACTTAAGGTCATTGCTTCTCATTTTATTGCTGTTACCTGGGAGAAGAGGCCTAACCCTACTTTGCTACAACCTCCTTTCAGGCAGTTAAAAAGAGCAATACGGTCTCCCCTGAGCCTCTTCTTCTCCAGACTCCTCATATGACTTGTGATCCGGATCCTTCACCAGCTTTATTGCCCTATTGTTGTTGTGTCAGTTCATCTGCTCTTATCACTGAGAATGATGCTTTGGAGTAAGTACAAGTATGCATTCAGTCTTAAGCATTGATATAATATATTATCTCTTTTCAGAAGTCAACTGGAAGTCAGAAAAGAGATAAATTAATAATTGCAAATACTGCATAATTGCAGATAAATTCCAGTAGGCTTGAGTTAATTGAAAATCCAAACCCTCATGAGATCAATGAGAATTTACCATTGACCTCAGCCAGGGAGGTAAGTTCATATGCACTGTGGAGGCAGGCCTGGTTGCCCTGATTGCTGTTGGTTGCATCTCCTTCACTTGCAACAAAAGGGCGCTCAAATCTTACATCCCTTGGTTCTCTGGATCTGTCTTTTCCACACTTTCTGTTCTCCTGTGCACTAAAGCTAGGCTCTATTCAGCATTTAACCCTTCTTTTGACAACTGCTCTTGTTTCTAGAAGTTCACCTTAGCCCCAGTGTACTGAGCCAGGTGCTATGAGCTGGCTGGAGGATGTAAAAAGGTACCCATTAGCCACCACAGGGCTCTGACCTTCTGTCTGTCTGCTGGCATCCTGCAGATTCAGAGAAGATGAGGACCGTGTGTTCAGCATCACGTGTTCTTTAAGCACTTAGCCAACAGCTTATAAAAATCCAAGAATGGGAAATGGGAGTCACAGTTAGGCACTTCTCTGAAGCTCTGTCAAAGGAATGGGCAGAATTGCCCAGGTGCTTACAGCTGCCATGGTGGCAGCATCCTCAGGGTGAGTGACAGGAGTCAGAGAGGGCACACTGGCTTGGAGGACAGTGGTGGAGCACATCCCTGGTGATGGAGGATTTCCCTGGTGGTGGAGGACATTCCTGATGGTGGAGGACATCTCTGGCAGAGGAAATGGCCCTCAGAAGTGACTGCAGGCAAGGGCACTGAAGCACCTTGTGCAGCAGGTCTTGCAACTATGTAACCCATTTTAGGGCCATAACTTGAGAATATCTTTGGAGCTGGAGGAAAGGTGACCACAGGTGACAACTCTGAGCAGAATGGCAGCAGTGCCAAAATCAGGGAAGTGCGTCTGTGCTTTTGGTGTCTTTCTGGAGGAAATTAGAGGGAAGGCAGGAGGGATTCTGTGGTTGTGACCAAGCAAATAATTACTGTGATGCTACTGTGTATGACAAGCTGGCTTTTAACATCCTCTGAGGGAGGAAGCCATGCAGGTCCCTCAGCCCATCCTGTTCTACTGCTGATCAAAGATGAAAGCCAAGCTGAAGCTGAAATTAAATGTGCAGTTTCTGATTCATTCTAAGTTTGTGCTGATTACTTAAACAAAACAACAAAAAAAAAAAAAAAAAGGAAAAGGAAAATCAAAGCTGGAATTACAGGCTTAGCAAGGGGAGTGCATATTTCAGCACATACTGGGCTCTTTGTCATTCTGTCACACTGACAGAATGAGACTATTTATGCATTGTCCCAGGCAGGTCACATTATAAATCCCAGTGGCTAAATTAAATGAAAAAGTCCCTCAGGAAAAACAGCATGCAGCTTCCTGCTGCTTTTTCTTTGCTGCAGCACTGTCTAGGTGAGTGGGGGGAGATGCAGTGTATTCTGCTTTTGCAGATGAAGTTGTAAGAGCTTTTCATAAAGAAGAAACCCATGATAGTCAATAAGATTCCTGGACAAAGCAAATTTCTAGTGCCTGCTCACTGTCTTACACATTCTCTTGGCTTTCTGAAATGCTGTGTGTCAGCAAGTGACAAATATTCTCTCTTTGTGTACAGGGAAGGAATTACATGGAGGGCAGTAAGTACTTTCTTGTTACTGTTCAGCTCTACCAATAGCATCTGGGGCATGCAGGGGCACACACATCCTGCTTTTAGCTATAATGTTAGGAGAAAAACAAAGTTGCTACATTTGAAAAGAGCTAAACTACAAATTGTGCAGCCCTCTGCATCAACTTGATTTGTCAAGAGACTCAGACTTGCCTAGCAATTTCCTGGTATGCCTGTGACTAGCAGGTTCAGGATCCCTTGTGGGAGGCATGAGTAACAACAGTGGCCCCAGTACAATTTGGGAAAGCCCCATCTCTTAATATCTGTTATTATTCAGGTATGTTGGTTAAACACCCTGCCATTGGTGTCACCCTCAGTATTCCTAGCTTCCCATTTCTGCAGCACTTGTGGGTGCCTGGTGTGGAGCTGGCTGGCTAAAACCTTGCTGTTCTGTGGATAAACTAGTTGCTAAATAACAGTAACAACCTGTTCTGAATTAATTTTACCTGCTCAAAATTTTGGCCACTGAGCAGAGTGATCGCTATGGAAGCTTCCTTGGTGTCACAGCAAACCCAAAGCCACCAAAGAGGATCTTGGAGGAGCCAACCTTTGGCATCCTTTCGTTTCTGTTTTTGCCTCTGCAAGTGGTATCACCCCAAACATCTTGGTATCCTTGCTCTTGTCTCAATTCCAGTACTGTCATCAATGTCACATATTTGCCTAAAAATCCGAACAGTTGGTGAGCAAGCAGCCTTTGTTCCAGGCATCCCATGGAGAACAAACAGAAGTGCAGGTGATGGTTGATGTCAGGGATAACTATTCCTTTAGTATAAAGAAATGCTGGGCAGTGCAATGAATGTTTGCAAGAAGCATTGAGTGTGACACATTGAGTGTGAGGAAAGGTTCTATAGAGGCAGAAATTGTTATTTTGTTGTTGTGATTCTCACTGTATTTCTTCTCTTTCTGGGACTGAATGACTTGAGAATTTCTCTCAGCCTCCCCCTTCTAACCCCTCCCTCAGTTTGCAATCTTTTTCTCCCTTTTTTGTATTTATCAGAGATAATTTTGCAAATGAAAAGAGTTACCCATATGAAGAAGACCCTCCTCTTCAGGAATTGCTTCTTCCATGGATTTCCTATGGAAGAGTTCCTTCTCCACCTTCCATGCCACACATCACTCCAGCCTGGGCAAAATTGTGTGGCTTTTAGAGCTGCTTTTGTGGCAGAGATGGTGTTAAACATCAGTTGATCCAGTAACATATCTTCCTACTGCGTCATTCTGAAGGAAAACAAGGCTAAAATAAAAGGCCCTTTTCGTCTTTTATTTGTCATGTTACTAATTGCTGTATTACAGTGCTTTCCAAGACCAATTACATATTGTTTGGGGAGATTAGCGGAGTGCAAAACCTACCATGGTTTATTATACAGTAATGGCTTATGGAAAAAAAGTAGCTAAATTCAAGCCCTTACTATTTTGAGTATTTATCCTGATGTGGGTTTTGTAGATATATATATACACACACACATATATGTACACACATGCATATATATAATAGGAACTGTGCAACAGTCAGCAATGTTTAAAGTGGAATTTCTTCCCCAAGAGGGAAGGAATACAAGTCATTTGTCATATGTTTCCTTTAATTCATGGCTACAGAGCATTTTAGAATTGCTTGATGTAAATCTGTCTCGTCTATTTGACAACTCTGATATTGAGTCATTCATTTTTATTCTATGACTTCAAAAATTCTATATTGCAGCTGGAGATGGGTGGCTAAAGTGCTAGTTTTGGACTATGGCTTGAATGTAACAATAGCTTTTGACCCTAGCTCTAGTCCCAAGGAAAGTGAATTTGGTAATCTCATTTCAATTCATAGTGAATAGCTGTTCACATAAAAAAATCAGCACCTACCATTTGTCATACTTGGCAGCTTCTGCTTAAGAATGGTCCAGAACTGCATTACCATGGAAACTAAATTACCTACTCCTACTCCTGGCTCAGAAGGTGATTTCAGCCGGTTGTGGAGGTTTCATATCACTGACAGAAGAAGGTGGGGGCAACCTGGGGAAACTGCAACATAGATGACCCATAAGTAGACTTGGATCAGTCCTCAGTTTTCAAAATTGCCATATTCTGGTCATGTGTTGTTGGATTAAGGCTAAATGGTTTTCCTACACATTGTGATGTATTTACTGATTTTTATTGTGATAACAGATAACAGCTCCGATCCATACTAGGACTGTGTTGTTTGTGCTGCACATACATATATTTAGAGACATTTTCTACTCTGAAGAGCAGACATTCAAGGGACGTTCCATATATTCCTTTTTCACTTTTTCAGAATTTAAAACCAAATAAGTGATTTGCTTGAGATTACACAGGAAAGTGCTGGCAGACCTTGGAAATGAATGCCCCTTTCTTAGACTCCACCTTGTGTTACTTCTCCAAATCACTTTATCCCTTTTGAAATTACTCAGACTTTGCTCTGGGAACTCGACATGCCCAAGGTTTAATGCTTTTTGTCTCCTGCATCTACCAAAAGGGCTCTAATTCACAGAACAGTATTTTATTTAAGCCTTCTCTGTCTTGAAATGAACAAACATAATGGATTAGAGATCAATGTTTACTGGACACTGTATTTTTTAGGGTTAATTATATACTATATGTTGATTTTGTAATTGCAAGCAAAAACCGCTGTAGCCATTCTGTCCTTCAAATAATGACTGAAACAAAAGATTGCATCAGTATGCTGAGCTGCATCTATCACCCCTTCCCCTCTCAGATACTGCTTTTTAGCAAGATGTACACTGGTAGGAAGACTAGAAAACAAACAAACATACAAAAAGCAGATTAATACAGATCTGTCTTAAACTCATAGAGCTAGAAAATCAGCAGAGATAAACAAAAGGATCTTTGCCATTACTAGGGCAGTGGCTGGGTGAGGAGGGGAGAACCATGAGCATCCTGTGAAGGTTCAGCTCCTGGGGCTAAAGGCTGGCTTCGGGATTGCAGGACAAATTGCATGGGAGCAATTTGGGAGCAGCTGTGTAGCCAGGGATTTGACTTTAGGAGAGAGCATCTTCTTGAAGTTCCAAGGTCATGCTAGAGGGCTGGTAAAGCCTGGCAGAATCATGCAGCTCAGCCAGGACACCAGCACATGATATAAAGCAAAATGAGACAGGATTGCTAAAACTTGGTGGGTTCAGAGCTGTGCAACAGAGAGTATGGCAAGTCTAGGGCCTGCTTATTAAATGTAAGCTCTGATTCATAAAGCAGCACTGCATTCTTCCCACAAATTTTCTTCTGAAAGATTTGTCTTATTAAGTTGTTATTAGATTGTGGACCTCTTGAGTTAAAAGCTGCTACAAAAGCTGCTTTTTATTTGAAGACTGGATTTTGAGATGGGCGTTGGAGAGCTTTTCAGGAGACTTGGGTGTGTGAGGCTCCTTGCCCTGTTTATCTTCTGCAGCAGGGTTGACTGCAGCTGTAGCCATGTACTGGGCAATACCAGCCCTCCTGCCAGGCTCTCCCTCATCTTGACTCCATCAGAGCTGGTACTTGAGTCATGCTGGGCCAGAGATGTGCATGGGGGGAATGTACTATCTGGGCTGTCGTGAAAGAATCTATACTGTTGTGGCTCATCATTGATCTCTGACCACCTCTCTTCCCTGCTGTGAGGAGGGTTGTGCTTGGAGCAGCTGTCTGTACAGGACACCCCACACTCAGACACCGTCCACCCCACATCTCCCTGCCACATCCTCCTCAGAGGCTGCCTTTGGGGCACAGAGGCAGCAGGAGCTGTTGGTGGCACTAAACTTTTGCCCCTCTTTGAAATGGGCTTCTGAGGGAGGATAGTCATCTCGCTTTTCCCTTGCCGTGGCTCTGGTGGCATGTTTGGGTCCCTTCTGCTCTCCCTTTGCTTTTTATATGCATCTTTCCTATTTAAATGTCACAGATCGCTGCACCAGCTGATTAGCCTATACATGAATGGAATATAAAAGAGCAAGTCCCCAACTTGTAGGTAAAGTCTTTTGTGAGATTGACTGGCTAAAAATAAAACGGAAATTGGCTCTGAGCTTTTGAGATTCTGTCTCTTCCTCAGGCCACGGGAAGGCAGAGCTAGGGGTAGCACTTCATAATTAATTATGAATTTATAATTAATTTGAAGCCTGAATCAACAGCCTACTAGTAGAGCTGCTATTGCTCTCTCTGTCTTTCCACAGTCTGTCACAGAGTTTGATCCTCACAGGCAGGTTTCAAAAATTCCAGGCCTTTTTCTTTTCAGTTTGCATTTTTTTTTAGCCTATTAGCCTCCATGAAGCTGTTTTTGTTTAAAGGACTAGATCAATACCTGTATTTTGGATCTCTAGACTATATAGAGTACAAACAAACTTACCCTCTCTACTCCCCGGATAGGAATGATTTGTTTAGATGTATAGGTTTACATACTATTTCAAAGGTTGGTTCTTTTGACAAATAAGCCATGCAAGAACATTCTGTACCTCCGTAGCATGTCATCTGATGCCCGTTGTATACCAAGCCTCTTTACTCTGTGCAATAAATGCAACAAAACCTCTCTTCCCATTGAGGTCGGCATGGCTTATGCAGATTGGCAGGGTGGGATTTGGAAGAGCACTGGAGGCTGACCTTTCCCTACCTCCCCCCGAAGCTGGTGGTTAAAATTCCTGCTGACTTGAAGGAGAGCAGAGCTGGGTCAGTGTTGAACACTTCTGAAAATCCCACCTGTAAAGCCTGCAGAGTTCATTACAGGGGCAAAATTTTCTATAAAGCCCAGCAGGGACATGCAGAAATTGTTAGCAGCTTATTAATGGCCTCCACTGTGGATGTGTGTATTGAATTTAATTGGGCTGCATCCCAGTAAGGTTCTGATATGCTTCTTATTAATTTTCTCTACAGTCTACCCTTTGCTTCTCCTCTTAGAAACTGGACAGACGCTCTATGTTTGCACTTGCATAAAAGACTGGCAGTGAAATAAAGCATGCAAGTAATTATTTATTATGCCTTGAGGATGAGCAGTGAGCTGAGAAGGCCCTTAGTTAACATAGTCAGATGCTAAGAGTTCAGGATCAATCCCTCTTAACATAGTCCTTAAATAAAGTAGTATTAAATGTGATACTATATAATTTTGTGGGTAGAAGCACAGTTACGTTTCTTTGTGTGAGACATGGTTAGTGGTGTTGGACTTCAAGTAGGCTTTGAGCACAGTGACACACTTGAGAAGGCAGGTTATATTCATTCAATGCAGTGTCAAGGGCATACTGCTTGCTAACAGCAATTAGTTTATCAGGAGGCCTGTGTCCAAATAGCAAAGATGTCTTTTCAGAGTACAAAAGGGAATATTGTGCTAGTCCTTGGGTCCTGAAGGCTGTGAAGATGCTTTCCTCTCCCTCATGTTATTGCTTGTACTTGGTTACCTTTATGTAAATCCAGTGATGAGGAGTGCTGAAAAGACTATGACATAAAGAAATTTCACCTTTTTCACTGAAATGAGGCTTTTGTTGTCAAGTGGTGCTGTATCAGACCACTGCAAGGAACAGAAAGAGATGTTATTGAAAATCCCATAATTAACAGCTTAAGGTATAAATCATATAGAACTCTGCTCTACCATAAGCCCTCTAATTAGCTTTGTAGAGTCTGTTTAAAAGCAAACAGACATGCATCCTTATCACTAAATAATTATTTGCAAATAAACTCTTTCTCAACACATCTTAGGAAAACATGAGATTATTAGTTGGCAGAGCTAAGCCAGCAGAGTAGCTGAAAAAGCATGAAAAGAGCTACAGAAGTTCTTTTCAGAATCCTGCTCTCTTTGGCTTTATTTCTCTAAAGCTTGATTTATCAAGAGGAGAATACAGTATTTGGTTTCCCCACAAGTAAGCTCTTTTCATGTTTTGTCTTTGAAATGAAAATCGTCTTTTGGAACAAATATCTGCTCTATCAGATAACTGCACGCTTGTCATCCCTAGCAGTGTGCTGGCAGGAAGGCTGGGCGAGGATTTTTCTGCAGTACATTGAGTACACATTGCTGGCACTAGATCAAGAATCAATTCCTCTGATATCGAAATATTGACTTTGCATGGCTGGTCTGATTTAAATGCTTATCATTCTTGACTTTGTAGGCTACATACGTACTGCAAACATTTTTCATGTGGGCCTGAGAATAAACATCTTTCCAGCTGCCTGGCCATTTCTCGCAGAGCAACGAAGAGGCTGTGTGTGTGTGTGCAGGGGAGCATTTGTCTGTGAGTGCGATTGAAAGTAGAATAATGTGAAAGCCACATCTGTGTAGGGCCCGTTTGGAAGAACTTTGGAAGAGAAATTTTGATGCTTGAGGCAGTGCAGTGCTGCTCCTCTGAATGTATGTGTCAATCTCATCCCTCCACCTGGGTGAGTGTTGACCACAGAGTCGAACAAGGGACAACATAAACAAATGTTAAAACAATGATTAAAACATTTTGAAACCTCTGTGATTTGAAATAATAATAATAATAATAAAGTAAAGATGATTTCCCATAGGCAATCAGAACACCTATTAAGTTAGCAACGATGTTTAATTGGCATTATCGTATGCTTCAGTGAGGAAGACAATGGATCTTGCGGGTGTGCAAGTGGAACACATTTGCATTTCATAGATGATTAAAACAGATTTGATTGTGTTTGTCTGAAGCCTGGCAAGCAAGGCCACATCTGCCGCCTTCGCTGTGCCCCGTGTTCCCCAGGACTAATGGAGTGCACCGAGTCACCGCGAGACGCGCTTTTACCTTGGGAAGTCCCACGGCACCTTCTGCTGCCTGGCCCACTCTTTGCTGGCCCTGGAGACTTCTTCTTATAAAGAATTGATGTAAAGTGGAGCAAGACGGGAAGGATTCAAGGCAGTGAACTTGTCTTCATCTGGTTATGCGAGAGCCCTTGGGCTTTCTACTGCTTCAAGGTAGAATTTATAAGGTGAGATGAAAGGTAATTTAAGTCATTAATTTGTGTTAAGGGCTGGCAGGACAACAACAATGCATTTAATCTTGCTGTGGAAAAAATCAGTGATTTGCAAAGTAGGGGTCAGAATTAGGGGTCTGATTTCTTCTTTCACTCTGCATAAAAAGCAATGCTTATAAACAGAGACCTTTATTTACTAGAAACATAAAGCTGAATTAATTGTCTTTGAAAAATACATCTAAAAGCATTAAATATAATATAGAAACCTGTATAAAGCCAATTAATTGATGGCATTAAAATGTTTTCCTCATGCTTTTCATTACTCTCTCATCTAAATTCAGTTGTACAAGTACACTCCCTGCAGCACTTCATCTCTGATTTGTTTGTCCCAGGCCACTCTACCTGCATGCCTGTAATACGTGTGACTTCATCCATGAACCTCCCCCCCCCAGCACCCTCACAGAAGCCCACCTTTCCTTCCCCAACCTACTGTGCAGCTGAACAGCAGCTCAGCAACATTCTTGTTGGTAGTGCTGTGCTTTTTTTCCAACCAGCATGACAGTCCCATGGCTGGTGAGTAACTTCTGGTGCTCCTGTTTCTCTCTTACTTCCCTCATTGACCCTGGTGTGTCTCCTATCTTTTTACTGGGGTCCTTGACTGGGGATTTTGGCTCTTATTTCTTCCTTCATTTTGAGGTGGCTCCTATTTTTGCTCTCTTTATGTTCCCTTTGCTCTTTCTACGCACCGTGCTCTGCTGTCCCTTATTCTCACAGCATTGCTCTATTTCATGTGCCTAATGGCGGCTCTTCCCTCTTTAAAAATGTCTCTTAATAATACACTGCCCTTACATCAAAGGCTAAAATAAAGATGAGCTGGCTTGACTGGGAGAATCTGGAAAATATGCATCCTCAGCTGATGAAAGCACCTTGTCATGGCCACTAATCTTTCAGAAAAGCTGGAGACGTTCAGCAGCAACAGTGATGGCTTTCTAAAGGATCAGGCTATCTGGGTGTCCCCTGTGCTGCCACTTCCAGTGGTCCTTGGGTAAGAGTGGGCCATGGGTGCACTTCATCCTGCCTTTCAGCCCTGGTTCTTGCTCAAAGCATCCTCACCTTTGCTGTGATTTGGTACCAGATCTGACATAATCTTTTTCTCACTTCTCACCATTTCTGATGCTTGTTTATTTTTATCTTGGAAAGAGTGGAGTGAGTGGATATTCTGCGACCGGGAGAGCTCCAGTGCTTTTCTTGGGCTCTTCTCTGGGATCTCCCTGCAGTCTTCTGGACTCCTTTTCTTCTGACTGTAGCCCTGTCTCGCTGGGCTGTTACTCCTGCATGTGGTGTCAAACATGCATTTTATGAGTTGGGTGGTGACCGTGTAAAGCTGGAAAACATGGGTGCTGGAGTTTTGTTTGAACAATGTCTTATTTGGAAAGAAAACAGAAAATTACTGGTGATGTGTGTAACGTTGTTAAAATAAAGTTTTTCTGTTGAGAATCTGATTTTAATCATGTACACGTTGCAGGGTTTTTTTTCCCTTTGACTTAAATAAAGTATTCCCATGGAGAAAGAGTACTTAGAAAAATTTTCTCACCATTTATTGCCAAAGCTTTTCCCTTCAGCTTTGTTGCTACTTAATCATAGCCCCTGGAGGCAAGTTGCACATATTAACCTGTCAGAGCAATGCTGAAATTGTGTGACACTTAGGAATATATTCAGAAAGTCCATAAAGCCATCATAATGGCTCTGGTTTTCCTCCTCTCCTATTCACGCACTATGGCAGCACTTCTCCATATTCTGTACCACTGCCTCTATTGTTTGTTTAACATGGTTCTTCCCATGTTAAACAGCTAGTTGGATCAGCTTTTTAGAGGTTTTTCGGATTGCTGGCCAGATAAATGTGTGCTTTTTGCTTGTGCTCATTTCTGGTCTGGAGTCTCTCAGACTTGCAGATGAAGATGACAGAACCACAATTCAAGATGTCCTTTGTGTACCTTGGCTTACGTATAAGAAGTGCTGCAGAATACATTCTTGATCCAAATTCTTCCGGATGTTTGCTGTTAGAGTAGTGTGGGCTGCTGTCTCAGCAGAAAAATTAACAGACTACCTGATCCATGTCCGCTTATGCAGAACTCCCTTTTATAGATTATTGATGATTATTTGTTTGCTGTGCATCTCTTAATGAACTGAGGCATTTTATTAACCTTTTGGGAGTATTTGCTTTATCAGGTGTTGTTGGTCATCCTATCTGAGATGGAGAGAGAGACAAGAAAAGGTCAGGGAAAGAAAAGCTTGGGTAGTGGAGAGCTATGATTAATGTCATCTGCTTTTGAATTATGTTTTCACTTACAGGATTCAAGTTGTTAAATATAGATTGAAGCATCCAGTTTTAGATACACAGTACCAGAATCTGGGAAACAAACATTTCAGATGAGTGTCCTGGATCCTGCCGTTGTGAGCCACCCCAACATAATAAAAATTGCTATTTCCACATGACAGCATGGACATTAAGCTGAGGGGGAATTGTGGCTTTCAGCTTCAGTAGTGTTTCTCTTCAATTAAAGCCTGAAGTATCCTTTATCAGGGAGTATAAATATATAGAGGTTTTAAGGTACCTCCATGAAGAGACAGACTTTGGAATATAAAAAACATTATTAATACACAGGTTGTGCATTTGTAGATTTAATTTTTATCCAGATAAGGAAAAATGGTTTATTTTTATTCAGATAAGGAAAAATGATTCATTTTTATTCAGATAAGGAAAAATGTTTCTTGTTTGCAAGTCAGTAAGCATGTACATGCTAAAAAATTGTTTACTGTGTTTCAGAAACACAAACATAAGGCTAAATTAAGCTTGATCAGCCAAGTCTGACTGTATCCTTTTTAATACAGCACGCTCGGCAACTCTGATCTTGAAGCTTGTAAGCCATAGAAAAAGCATAATTTTCAAACACCTTTGGGATCCTTTCGTGGTAGCCAAGAAGTTTCTCTCTGTAGCTCAGAAAGAAAATTGTTCGTATGCAAGAGAAAGATCTTTATTTAAAGGCAAAAATAGAGCCTCTCTGTCATGCGCTCTAATTAACTTGCTGTGATGTCGCTCTGGTGATGGACACAAAAATAGACATTTGCTTTCCTAAATCCTGAAGTAGAAAATGAGGCATGAGTCAGGAGGATACAAGAGGGCAGAACTCATTTTCTTTTAATTACTTTTATTCAGGTTATATCATCCAGCAGATGTTCAAGTTTCATTCTGAGAAGTTGAATCCGCCTGAAATCCCAGCATGTCATTTTTTGATGGGACTTGCTCTCTCTTTTTTACACATACATAAGGTTTAATTTTTCTTTTTTCTTTTTTCCTCTTTCTTTTCTCCTCTTTCTTTTTTCTTTCTTTCTTTTTTTTTTTTTTTTTTAATCTTAGAGCTGATAGGAAAAGTATATGCAGTGTTCCTGTTCATCGTTGAAGGACATAATTGGCCACCAACTCTCCGTTAGTAAAATGGTGGAGGAGGTAACACTGTGCAAAAACGAGGTCAGATAATATGAGCGTTCTCATTACCGAGCAAGTAGCCAGTGAAGTGTTTAACCTTCTCTCAAAGATGGTGTACACGTGAGCCATGCCTGCTTTTGGAGAGGCCTATGCAAGCTGCAGCTGGGTGGAGAGCTTCATCTGGGCCTGCAGGCTCATTGCAAGGCCCATTGGCAGCTGAGTTTTTGCAAGTATTGCTTACTGTGGCTTCAGACGTAAATGACAAAATAAAAGCTGTAACCAGAAGAATGCTACTCTCCACTGGCTGTTTTTCAGTCTGCAGGGCTGGTATAGCCAAGGTTGGCCCTTTAGAAGTAGAGCCCTGCTGAGTGCTTGCCTTTGTATGCCAGCACTGACGTCTGCGGTTCTGAACAGTCCCTTCACCTCTGTTTCTCACTTCTAAAATGGGAATAATATGACTCTGTTCTCCAGCAACTTAAGATAATAAAGACATAATGTTTTCTGAACCTTCACAGATGTTCTGGTGCTCTGAAGGCAAATAGTGCTCTTGAGGAGCAGCATCCTCTTCTGAAGGCAATGGTTAGACTTGCTGAGGACTGCAAGAACTTGATGTTTACAATATTTCCATTCATTTTCTGCCTTCAGTCTTTCTGAGAAAGTGTAGGAAATTTTGGAGAAACATTACTCTGAAATCTGATTTTCAGTTCTTATTTCACTGTGCCCTAAGGTTTTCACCAGTGGCAAAGGGCTAGGCTCTCTTCGTGCATTAGGACCCTTACTTTTGACTACAAGGTCTGTAAACATGGTCTCTCTGTAAGAAAGCACCTTTTATATTTATTTTATAGGTAGCTCTCTGAGCACAGGAGATTGGGTGACAAGGAATTTCTTGGCCTTGGAACTTCAGAAGTGACTTCTATCTGCTTCACTTCTGAATGAAAGCAGAGTACCTGGGACAGCATAACAAAGATGGTGTAGAAAAAGCTAGAAGTGTAGGTTAGTCCAGAGAAATAAAGGATAAGACTTGAAAATAAGAACCTCTGGATAGAAGCCACTATATCTGTACTATTTTAAAGTCATTTAAAAGTCTATAAGGTCTCTGAAGCCTATTTTCTATGTAAGCTGAGGATGCTTTGACAACATAAATCAATATTTCAGTATTTAAAACATAGGAAATGAATTGTGTATAAAATGGAACTGCTCAAATGAATTTTGACAACAGTTCCTACATGCATTATTTATTTTTTATTGTTTTATTTTTTACAGATGTGGATGGTGACTGAGCCACTAATGTAAACTTGTATCCTGATTGTTTTAAAAACATGTATTATTGGCCTGGTTCATAGCAGTAATGTGAGGTTCATTATAAAACAGCTTTTGTTGTGAACAACTTTACAAGCCTAAAATATATATCAAACTTCTGAATATACAAGGGCCATTTTCATCCATACCTGAAAGACTCCTACATGAAGTGATTCATAGCTGATTCAGAACACATATAAAACTCCTGCAAATATATTTAGGAAAAGAAGTAAAGGCTATTTTAAATTTATGGGGAGCTGGAATTAGAAAGTACCTACAACAGTGGAACTTGACAAAAAACTCCTCCAAAGAAAGAATATCATATCCTTAAACTTACACACTAACCAGGAATTTGGTTTAATATTCTGCTTTGAAAGGATTGCCTTATCCTACCATCATGTAAGTAGCATGTTGTGCTTCTCGTTTCCCAAATTAAGAGTGGCACCGCTGTCAATCAGCATTGCCAAATTGTGTAGCACTTCGGTGCATACTGAAAGTCCCATGCAACTGCCCTGATCAGTTTCTCTGCATCAAACTTACTCACTGCTGCATTTAAATCCTGATACTTATTCTGTTTTAGGGCTTTCTTCTTTTTTCCCTCTTTGTTTAAACATTTTTTCCTCCCCCACAAGCTCTGTACATTTAAGATGCTTCTAAATGGATACAAATGGTACTTATCAGGAAAACAGAAACTCACTCCCTGAAAAAAAAAAGAAAGCCATACACAGCATGTTTTAATGTTCAAATTTGAGTACCGTCTCTAGTACTAAAATGGGATTTATAATGGAAATGCTGACATCCTCACCAGACTCTGCGTGCCTGTTGCTCTTTTGTCCTGCAAGTTATTAAAATCCAGCCTGGTTGCCTAAGAGACAGGGTAGCTACTTAGCAGATATTTAGCCATCAGTAAAAATTAATGTCCTACAATGTATTTATTGGAAAAATGCACTTAATTAAGCACTCAAGTTATACAAGCCACCCACCAACTACAAGTGTGTTCTGGCAACAGAAGTATTGTTGCTACCGTGGTTCTGCTTCATGATGTTATTTTCTTCAGTAAATGCATTTTTCAGCCTAACAGTTCTGGCTACAGCATATTGATAAGATAACTGTGCACTAAAGGGAGACATAGTATTTTTAGTTTCCATTTCTAGCTACCAGTAGTTCATTAGTGACACTGTTGTGAGAGTGTTGATTCATTAAGAGTCTTTTCATTAACAGTCTGACATTCATACGTAGAAGAAAAAGCCAGGAAATGCAACAAGGCATTCAGCATTTTCTGCTGTTGCTCTGGTACAATTATCTGTTCTAATGTCAAAAGAAATGGATGATTTCACAGCCATAGGTTTCAAGCTGAACCTGAGTGTGTACAGTTTTGGGGAGAATTTGCACACAATGCAATTTCAGTGCCAAATCTGTACATATAAGAGGCCTAGGAGATGGCATGGGAAAATCAGACGTGGAAGTTCTGTTCTTAAATTGCTTTTGATTGGAGCTGTAAAGGCTAACATGGAAGCACGGGGGAAAATATGACTTTTTCTTTGTTATTTAAATAGGCTGTTGGCCATATCCCTAAACTTTATGGGGCTTTGGATAGATTAGGAGCTTTCTGCTAAGCCATCAAATATGTCATGCTCATGTAAACTCCCACCAAATATATAAATATGAATTTTTCATTGTTTATAATTGCCATTTAATTGTAGAACCAAATTCAATAGCTTAACATTTATATAGAGCTTGATACTTTAAGCATTACACAAATATTAACTAATTAATAAAAACATCTGAGCAGCCCTTCTGAGACTGTCAGATTCCAAAGAAATAAATTCCTCTTCTTAAAAAACGGGACTGTTCAAGCAAACACACTGCAGCTTTTAAATGGCAAATCCAAAATGACACAGTAGGACAGCATTTTATGGCTGAAATCTGAGAAGAAAGCCTTTATTTTTCCAAGATTTTTCCTCCAATCTTGTAAATAAATACTAGGTAATGACTTCTCTTAGGAAGCATAGGGGAGGCAGGCCAGAGATGAGCTGGACATTGGCACTTACTTTATTTTCAGCTGTGTATAGTATTACGTTGGAATATAGTAATACACTGACTTATGTATTCATTCAATCGTGAAATTCAACAGGAATTTTCAGTTCTGTCATCAAAAGAAAGCAACAAGAGGAGCAAAGCAAACGGTATGTTTTTGACCTTTGCTTTCCTTGCTAGAATTCATGAAACAAAACTATGGCCTTTAAGTCCTTTTCAAGTTATTTTGGCTCTGAAAGGTCTGGTTTAGTGATGCGAAACTATGTGAATGCCTCTGACTTTCTGAACAAAAAGAAAATGAAACAAAATAATACAAAAATTCAACCCCAAACATATTGTTTGATAGCTTAATATTACTCTGGCTCTTCACTTTTCCTAGACTCAGGGCTTTGCCTTCCAAGATGATCTTTCATTTCTGGTCTTAGTCAAAGAGGTGACATTTCATAGCACACGTGGTCACCAAGCTGCTACTTCTGTACATTTCAGAATTGTGTCTGTAGGACAATCAAGACAAAGCAAATCTCAAATGTATGCATTCTACAATTTAAGATGGATGCGTCAAAGAAGAGTGAAAAAAAGCAAAAAAATAGCTATCAAAGAAGAAAACATTACAGGGTTTTTCTTTTGAAATTTTCTCCTTGGAAATTACTATTCTTAGAAATAAAGATGCTCTTTTGTTGCTTAAAATAGAAATGCTAACGGCTATTAACTTTTTAGATTTTGTTTCTTTCTTTCTTTCTCTCCCATTATCGGGGACAAGATGGAAACCATATATTTTTAATCATAGTTTCACATTTTGAGAACTAAGTAGACCTTTTATGCACATTTGTCATGAAGAAAATAAATATGAATCATGTTTTGCCAGAGCTTTTTCTGTTTTCATATAAATTTTATGAATATGTTTTCCATTTTGTTAACAGTGTCTGCCATAATTGCAAGACAGCAAGGACAGCACTGTAGCTGCAATATCACCTTAGGTTTATTTTATTTGGGGAGTAGTGTTAAGGATGAATGCTTTGGTATCAGGGAACCTCAGAAAGTTCATCCAATAAGTAAATTGTAAAAAAGAGTTTCAGAGAGTGAAAATGACACTGACATAAGCAGCCAGAGTCTCAGAAACCCATCTGACAGTTTGATCCATTGCTGTGTTGTCAAGATGTCTAATTAAAGTGCTATATATATAAAAGACAATTTGAAAATGGTGAAAAAAAAAATATTAAAGTTAATATAGATGTGATTTCACAAGAGATGTGCCTTTTATTTTGTTTGACAGCCAGAGACAATTGAATGAAAATGAAAGCAGGAGTATTCATTACCTATGTGGGATTTTGACTCTAAAGCAGCTTTCTGCAATTTCTGATCACAGCTCCCCTTCATATTTCTCAGCCTACTATATCAATATTTATACATTTTGGATAACCAGCCAATATCGTACAGCAAGATCTACTTGTTTTTGGTACATGTTCTCTTTCTAGGGAATTGTGTTTGAGCTTGTCAGTTCTATGAATACAACCTCAAGCATAAACTCTGGGCCCTATTACAGCAAGATTTTGCTGGTTTGACAGCCATCCTTGCATGGCAAAGAAAACAGTTTTATATTATGAAATGAATGGAGATAAAAAAAAAAAAAAAAAAAAAAACCAACATGCACACACACACACACACAAACACACCAGAAAACATGGACTCTTCAAATGAGACACTCCAGATAGAAGTGTCTGGAGCAAAAGGGAAATCACTAAGTGTGAATTTCCAAGGTCTGTTCCCATTAATAAATTAAAATACCCTTAAGAAAGGATCAGCAGATCTTAGCAGACTGGATGACAACTCTTGAGTAGAGCCACAAAATATTAAAAAGTATTTCAAAGTAGAAAAATTTAAGATTGGCCATGCATGATCAAAGTTCTGCTGCTATACTTTGAACACACTTCCTGCAAATAGTGCATAAAAAAAAAGCAAAAGCAAGGGACTCTGAAATGAGAAATTATAAGCCATCCAATCACAGAGAAAATTTTTTCTTAACCTGATTGGCCATTGCATGATTATGCCTTGAATCTACAGTTCCTAAAAATTTAATAATAACTAATGAATATACGAAAAAATATGTATTAGACCAAGTCTAGCATGTCATAAATACTACACACAAATATCCCAAATGTTCTTCAACTTAACATCAGAATGATGTGAGAGTCTAAAGCAGATCTTCGGCAGCTCTGGTGAGAAATGAATTTTGTCTCCCTGGCAGAAAGTCTGCTGTATTGGGGATGGGCAAATTGTGTTTCCTTGATTTTTGGACTATGAGGCACATCAGCAGCCTTGTTTCGTGGAGGAGAAAAGATCAGGCTCCCACTCACTGTTTTGCACTTTGTACTTCTACCATGATCTTACTAGCTGAAATCTCTTCAAAATGATTTTTTTTTTTTCTTCAGTTGGGGTGTCCTATGAACCCTTGGGAAGCATTTGTTATTGATAGGGGGTGGGCAAGCTGCCCTCTCCTTGCCCTTCTAGTTGGAATATTCTGGGCCAGACCTCCATCTGGCAGGAGTCAGCATCTGGTCTAGTTTGTCTCATCTTCTGCAAAGTTACTTGGTGACAGTTTTAGAAGATTATTTGAAGTTCTGCCTCTTGGTGCATTTTATTTTCCCACTTAATTGGTTGAATTTAATTTTCATTTCTGTTTTTCAAGAGTTTTTCTTTTGTTCTAAAATCCAATCATCTTTTCCAATACAGGAAGATCCCTGTACTCTTCTCTGCACAATTTTAAAATGCAGTTATTTCATTTAGAACGTATGCTAATGGTTTCAATTTCTTTGATTTTCCCTATTGCTGTTGATAGTTGCAGCTGCAGTTTTTAATACTCTTCTCTTTTTGAAAATATTTTTTTAATAAAAAGTAGTTTAAAATCTCCCAGTATACTGTTCAAAGAATCTCACAATTTACATTTTTTCATATCTTTTTCCATTAGAAAGCCCCTCAAGCACTCAATGCAAGGCACTGTGCAGTACCCCAGCAGTGTAGAGAAGAAAGTCTCTGGAGGCAGCACAACAGAGTGAAAGGGTGTGACTGAAGGAAGGTGATGGTAGGGGACCCTATCACTGAAACATGTGGACTTTCAGGTGTTTTATAAAAGAAAAAAAAACAAGTGAACTAGCTGCCCAATATCTGGTGGCTGTTGGAGCAGTGCTATTCAAGGAGCAGCTGGGGAAGCAGCAGGAGGTGGGGAATGCTGGTGAAGGCAGCAGTTCACTAGAAGATGAGTTGGAGTACACAGATGCCTCAACTTAGAATAATCAATGCAGCTGGTGCTGGAAAAAATAAGAGGAAACAGGTTGACAAGGGTGATTGCTGGACAGGAAAAAGGTAGCAGGACAGGGGTGAGTAGCGTGCTTGAAGTGTACGCTATCACTTCATACAGTGCCCTGTGATGACATCTCCTCTTCAATACGATAATGGGATAGTGAGATCTGCTAAAAGGCACCATCCAGGACAGCAGCAAAACACGGGCATGACACTTGCTGAAAGATGTCTGATGCCATGGCCACAAAGTCACAATGCTCCAAGTTCACTTGGCAGAACCTGAGCCTGAGCCAGCACTGGGGTGCAGAACCAAGGAGGTTGGCAGGGGGAGGGGGTTGGAGTTAGCCTGTGCTGTGATGCCAGACTCCCGGCACATGCGTGGGCTAAGGAGGAGACTGAGACAATGAGCACTCAGGGCTGTCACCTAACTGAAACCATACACTGTCTGAGCGGCATCATGTTCCCACTCCACTAACTCCATCCCAGACAGCTGCATTTGAACGTTGCTACATATTCTAAACTTAAATAGAGAAGTGTTTGAAAATGGAAGGGCAAGAAGGAAAGGAGCCAAAGCAAAGCTGACAAGGTTTTGCGTGTAGCTCAAGGGCAAAAATGATGTGGTAGGAAAAAACCTGCAAAGGGGAGGGGAATTATGATTAGATGGCTTAATACACTTTTTCTTCAGCATTTAATTTCCTTAGGAGTATATGCTGCTTTTTATGACAGTGATAGATAATGAAGAAGTTGAAAGATAATAGGCTTACTATTCGGAGAAGATCCTGGAAAGTTGAATGTTACAGGTCTGTTTGGAAATCTGAAATTCTCTGGTGATAGGAGATGGATGAGCTGGCTGGATTCCCTATGATATTTTCCTGGGTCAATCTAAAATTAATTCCCCTTCATAATTAAAATATATTTTATATTTTTTAGGAGTGGCTCTTTAAGTGGTGTTTTTTTTTCTTTCTTTCTTTCCCCTACTCTGTTATACTGTGCAGCAGATAAAGCCACTTTGATTGCTAGTTTCCCTGATCACAAGCTGTGCAGGAATCATAGAATCACTGAGGCTGGAAAAGACCTCTAAGATCATCTATTCCAACTGTCTACCTACCACCAATGATGCCCACTAACCATGCCTCTCAGTGACACATCTCCCTGTTCCTTGAACACCTCCAGGAGTGGTAGATCTTCCATCTCCCTGGGCAGCCTGTGTCAGTGCCCGATCACTCGTTCAGTTAAGTTTTTCCCAACATTCAATTTTAATCTCCCCTGGCACAACCTGAGGCCATTCCCTCTCATCCTATTGCCACAGTCTGCCTGGCTCACGTGGAGTCCTACAAGCCACATTTGCTCTTGGAGACCCCTGTGACACAAAAGGTCTCATGGCATTTTCTAAAAGATTCCACGGTGGTTTGTGCCTCATCTTCCCACAGTCATTGACAGAACTCGCCCTCACTTCAGTTCAGGTGGTCAGCCTACTGCTGGAGCCCTCTGGAAAAAACTGAAAGTGAGTGTATTTCTCATCCCATTTTATTTGGGATGCTTTGATGGAAGATTCCTCTGGGGTAAACCCAAACTATTCACTTTCACCTCTCTCCCAGTTTTTGTTTTGGTAGTTTATCATCCCAATAGTGACTAGAGCCTGTGAACCAGCTTCTGTTTCCATTAAGGGCAGTGTGAGTTCAGCATCAGGAACAGCAATAACAGCAGCATCTGACCCTAATTTAACAAGCAAACTGGAAGATAGAAATTCAGTAATATGTATTGGCAGATTTCCTGGTGCTCTCAGACACTGGATGATGAAATTCATCTGAATTTCAGTTTATCCCAAAGATGTGCAATGAGTCCAATTAACCCTTTAAATGAATCAACTAATTCAAGAGTAATCACACAGCATCTGTTTCAGTATTTTATCAGTTATATAATAAAAATCTTCCTCTTGTACTTCTGTTTCCTATTGCATTCAGTGCTGTGGATAAATACAACTCATCCCTGCCCAGTCACAGTTGCAGAGACCTACTGCAGAAAATGGAACCAGAAAGATCTGGAGACACACACTGGGAGAAATCCTCTTTAATACAGTGCTTCAAATTGAATGCCTGCAGTGCTACATGGCAAATTTAAAGCTAAAATCCACACCTCATTAACAACGAATCCTGATGAGTAAGTTAAGTAGAAGAAACATCAATAATTTATGGTGATGAACTCAGCATTTTCTCTCTCCTTTTTTTCTTTTTGTGTTGCATCTGTCTTTGGAAGCCTCTAGTATGTTACAAATGAAGTGCCAGAGATGAGCTAGAAAGAAAAAAGCTAGGAGCTTTTCCAGGGAGACAGAGAATAAATACAGACCTCCACAAATGCAAACACACATGCTTTGGACAGTTAAGAATTTTTAATCACACAGTGTTTTATCTTCTCAGAACTTCCCAAGTGGCAAAATATATCCCCAGGAAAAGAAATGACAGCAGACGAAAAGCAAAGAGAACAGAAAACAAAATTCAAATCAGAAAGCTTACCATAATACAGTTCAGAATCCTTGTTCACTGAGTGATAAAAAAAAGTAGTTGTCATGACTATGGCCAAATTTACTCAAAGAAGGCTACCGATTTAACAGTAGGTAAATATCTTACAGATATCTTGGCTGAGAAAGAGCAGAGAGAATGAACTAAATGGTTAGATTTCAAAGTGCAAGTGATATAGCAGTATTTTGTGTTGATGTTTGTCAGTCTGTGTTATTTCTTCAGTTGCCTAGCATGGCTTCACCTTAGAGCTTTACTCTAGAGTAGTTCCCAGATCAGATATCCCATGTGTAACAGTAGGAGGAATTTTTATTCAGAAAGTCTGCTGTGTGTTGGTGATCTCTTTTATCCAGTTCTATTGGATAAAATAGAACTGTTACCTTCTTTTTTGAATAAGCACTTGGCAAATATAATTTCTGCTGGTGAAGAAAATTGAAGATGGAGACAGGTGTTCCTTTGAATAAGATACCTGTCTTTTCAAAGACTATAAAAATTCTACTATCTTAAATACAATAAAAACCTAACATTATAAAGCTTTAAATAAAATAATTTCTTTCTTCAAAGTCCTCAAACTCTTTCCATGGTACTACACCTATTCTTTTACTCAGAGTCATAGTATGGGAAGCGTTCTTGATGTGGATCTCTCCTGTGACTCCACTGTGGTTGGACATCTGAAAAAAAGTGCATTTAAATCAAATTTTTCATTTGTCCTCTTATACTCTGCACTTTTCAGGTGAGAATTCAGGAATCACTGAGAAGAAACATTGAGGCTGGGGATTGACAACAGCCAGGGCTGTTCATGCAATGGTGAGTGCATGGTAGGTAAAGAGGAAAGTTGTAACACTAATAATACTAGAACCTTGCAGTTCCAGTAAATCCATACTGTTCAAGTAGTGATAGAATTATGAACTTTAAGGCCCAGGCTTAATGTTATTGTTTCTCTTGAGTAACAGGACTTAGAGAGCAGGAGTGAAAATTTTCTTTTGTGAAAACTACTCTCCTACTTTTCCCATGTGCTACTGTCTTGTACTGATTTACTTGGGAGTTTGCCCTTGGCAACAGTGATTGCATGGTTTCAGAAAATCAGTTTCTGTGAGGAAGAAGGGGCATTCCATGGCCATACATAACTTAGGGTGTTTGTGGGATCCCACTGGTGGCTGTGGAGATGCATTGCCAAAGCCTGCATTTACTCCATGGACACGATTGGGTTCCTTGTTTGTAGAGGCTTGCCTCTGAGGTGACTAACAAAGTTGGCATGCTCCTTTGAGAAGGCAGTTTGTATAGGGTTTTAATACAGCAAATGCTATGCATAGACCTTAGGTCAAGATGAAAAATTAACTCTCCAGAGTAATATTCATGCAGGGTTAAAATCCTTTTGAATCTAACATATCTGACTTGAACATTTTGATTGTTTTCTTCAGAACAGATTGGAGCAACTGAGAGTATGTGGGTACATAGCTTTTTTATCTCATGTGTCTGCTGATTTTGTGGAAGTAAGGCTTAATGCTCTATACATATTTTTCCTATATAGAGTAGAGTGTAAGCTAGCATTTAGGGTTTCAGAGACAGTTCTATGAAGTGTAGTATTTCACTTATGAGTTTGTTATGGGTTAAATCAGGTGGAAATCGTAGTGAATGATTATGTTCTTTGCATGTACTAAAAGAGGTTATGATGCCATCTTGGGGTTGGGTACTGCGATATAGACAGGTGACATTTCTGATAGCAAAGGTGATGTTAATATGGAGATTAGTTAACAAAGATAGAACATGCAAATGATACTTCTTAAATTAAGATTTTGGGTAAGTTGAATTGGATAGCAGGGATGAAAAGCTTCTGTATCATAGTATATAAAAAAAAATAATTTCCTTCAGAGTGAAATTACAACTTCTATTTGTTTATCTGTTTGTAAAAACGAAAGGAGTGTAGTACACACAGCCCTAATGCAAAGGGAGGATCAGGAGAGAGAGGAGACACTACTTTAACTCTTTAGGTGATGCGGTAGCATGTGGGCTAATTGGTGTTTAGTACAGGAATTAAAGACTTTGTACAGATCTTGGTAAATCCACGATTGTTGCACTGTAACTAATACACACACAGGAATGAACCTGTTGCCAAGCACGCCAAAAGTTTAATTTTGTACCAGCAGGTAAGAAAGCGTGTCAGTTGTATTTTCAATGCCTGATTAGAATTAAATTAGCAATTATTTCTCAGGGATTGTTTTACACAGAATCTAGAGATGTATGGCATGTGTACCATATAATTGGCATCTGTATTGCCTCAGGACTGAACTGAGGTAATCCAAGACTCCAGCTAGATAAACTTCCCCTCTTCAGAAACGGGAAGTTTTCTTTGGGTTATGGTAGGCTGCGTAGTCAGAATGATTTGCATAAATATACAGTTAACTATTTCCAGCTCTTTGGAGAGACTGGCTGAACTTGTAAGAGGGGCTTCTTTATTTTCAAGGGTATTTTTTTTCCCTTTAACTTATTTATTTTGGATTGGACATAAAGATAGAATAATAAAGAACTCCTCTGGTGGGTGTTTCTGTAACGATCTGGCACTAAGGGACGTATGAATGTTCATAGCACAGTGCAAACAGTTTCGGGGGCACCCCTGAAAGCTGGTACCTCGAAAACATGCCTGCTACAGCCAGAGTTGCAATGTGACTTTCAAAGCTAGCATCTTTCACACATTTTATATGACACCCACCTTCCCCTGGAATACTTTGGACTGCATCTTCCTGTTTTTTTACTCCCACATCAGTGCTGTTGTTCTGTGCTTGTCTGCAGCCCCTTAGCTTCCACAGAGGAAAATGGTCCTCATTACTTTGCTCTCTCACCTGTCCTGCTGAGATTGTGCTCCATCAAGGCTCTCCTTGTTCTCTGCCAAATCCTGCAAGCATTTTCTGGTAGAGGTTTCCCACAACCCATGAGCCAAGCCTGCTCGTGACATCTGTATCCAGAACTTGTCCCTCTCCCAGGGGTGATTATTCTGGTTTCTGTGCCACTAGCAGCTCTTTAGAGATCCCCTCTCCCCAACAGCCCCACTTCTAGGGTGGTCAGGCTAAAACTGGCCTCACTTGAATTGATGGGCTTGTACTACTCTGGAAAGACAAAAAGCAGCCTTTTCTGTCATTCTGGCATAGTTGCATGAGTGCATTAATCGATCTCAATGATTGCTTGGGGAAGATGATGAGGATCATTCAAATCAATCCAATCAGATATTCATTGCCATGCAAGCAGCTACTGTGTTTGGATCCTGTCCCATCCACTCTATCTCACCCACCACACTCCCGTTGAGTTAAAATGCATACCACTCTCCTTCCCATGGCTTCCAAAATGGAGCAAATGCTCAGTGGTGGAGATGGGCAGGATGGGAGCAATGTTTACGAGGTTTAGTTCATCATTCAGGCGGTATTACTGTGCACTGTTAGGGAATGAGAACTGCTGCTCTAAGATGAGCTAGAATATGTTCAGTCTTGCTTATTGCCACATTTTGTTTCCAAAAGATTAATATCAACGTATGCCTTAAATACCAATAAAGCAGAACACAAACCCATGGACGACTTCATCTGTTGAATTAGTGTTAATTAATGAAATAGAGGCAAATAAGATTTAATAGTAAGCATCTCTGGAGAACACGTTTATTTTAAAGGGGCTGTTACTCCCGTGTTATCTAAACTACAAACTAACAGAGAATTTGATTTAGAGCAGAGAAAAGTCAGGCAGCTTCTCTGCATGTGAATTGCTGGATGTCGGGAGAGCTACTCTTTCTCCCTTCTGACTGCTGAAGGTTGCCATGTTGTAAATGCCATGTACCCTGATATCTCAGCAGTCCTTTTGCTCATTTAGCACACGATGGCCTTGATTTGTGTGTCAAATCTGAAAGAGGTTTCTACAAAGTCCTAGTTAGGCTTGCAGTTGTTTGCAGTCAAGAAAGTCCTTGGCATAAGGAGTATGGCAGACATTAAATAAAAATTAATGGGATACTTTTTGAAAGTAGCATGAAACCTCTGAGAAGCCAAGGACACCTCCATCCTCAAAGAAGGGAGAGAAGAGAATACAGCATTCTTAAGGTGATCACATGATAACTCATCAATAATAGCCTCCCAAGTGCTCATCAGTTCCTTGTCACTCGTTTTGCTCTGTACTGTAAAATAATTCTAAATCTAACTCAGCTGTAATCTTAAATCAAAGAGGAGCACTTGTTAGAGAGGTGGGGGAAAGTGATAGATTAAAGAAACCAAATTTTACAGAAATACAATTGTTAGCCTGTGTGAGGGATCAGCATGAACTAACACCCCCTTTGAGTCCAGGAGCAATCTTGCAAGAATCTGATCTCCTATTGTCTTCATTGTTTTTCTTCTTTCTATGTTTTTCTCTCTCTCCAGAATTTTTTTATTTTTTTTACTGCAACAATGTACCAGTGCCTTTTTATACAAAAGAAAAAAAAAGCTCTACATCAATGATCTAAAAGAAAAACCTGATCGTTTGGACTCGGTAGCAATCCTACGTCAGAGAGGGGTTTTTAATTAACCTGATGTTCCAGCTATTTTAATTACCTTTGTAGTTCCAGGTAAAGGCAATGCTCACTGCTTCTCAGCTTCAATTATAGAGCAGCGATGCTCTGCACATTACACCACAGTGTTTCTGTATTCCCATGGCTCAGGAATAGATTCCAAAAAATTAATGTAAACATATCTGTTTGAAGGGGAAATATTTTAGGATGAAAGACAGTATGCAGGAGGAAAATATAGTGTTGATATTCTGTTAGAAAAAGGTGAAAAACACAAAATCTGAAATGATGGATCAGGAAGCATTAACAGACTTAGCTTTATCATTAAAACACAGCTCATGCCCTGCACAGTTCTTTGCTGAGCAGAAGCAGAGCATCAGCCCTACATCTCATATGAAGGATAATGTCTGTACATGTCATTTGCCTTTATTTTAAAGTCAAGAGTCTGAAGGCAGTCTGTAGGGCCAAGTAGGAGAGTCAAGGCTCAGACAAACTGCTTCAGCATAGCTGGCGTGGGTGGGGTCCCTTTGTGAGCACAGAGCTGCCAAGCTCCATCACTAAGTAAGCAAGCCATGTTGTGAAATAAGTCTTCCAGGGTTCCATAGGCCATATACTCTCTTTTATTAAATAACACACTGAATTGTCCCTAAGCCAGTCCTAGAGGGTTAGTGGTTTGGTTGCCAGCCAGCATAGAATCACAGTATCTTAGGAGTTGGAAGGGGCCTCTGGAGGTCATCTAGTCCAACCTTCGTGCTAAAGCAGGTTCCCTGAAGAAACTTGTTATAAACTTTCTGGCACAAACTATTAGTATTTGTAGCAAATTCTACTGAAGTGTTAATGAAAGGAATTTGGAAACACTCACTTTTATGTCCCAGAAGAGATGAATTTCAGTGCTTTCATGACTTATTTTACTGAGATCTCTACTAAAAACCATCACATTAAGATTCATGCTTAACAGATAAGCCAGAAAATAATCTGATTAATGCTGCATACTGTCTTTTTTTCCAGTTGGTTGGATAGTCACAAGCAGGTCACAAGTATTTTACAGATATATTTCTGATAATACTTTTTCCTCTATTTTGGCGATAACAGTTTGTACTCAGGATAGTAAAATTCAAATATTGTTGCTTAATAGCCTTTTGCAATGTAACTCACAGGGAGCTGTTTTTCTACTGCATATTTTCCATAACTGTGTGGATATGGAAGAAATTCTGAAATGGCTGTTTCCAGATGAAAATCAGGCTTTCTGCCTGTAAATAAGTGCTTTACTGAATGCCGTCATGTCCCTGTAATACCTCAGTGGAACTCAAGATGCTCTGTACAGTGGTAAAATTCATACTAAGGCACACAACTGGGTGCCTCAGCTGAAAACTTGATTTGGCAAATTCTTGTATATGTGGTTCAAAATTGGTATTTGAGCCTGTAAACCATTTTGTGGCTGTGTGTTCCCCAAAAGGAGTAAGGATTTTCCTGAAATAAACATATTTCTTCTCTGTAGGTAGGACAATTATTCACACAGTGTTTGGAGGCCAGCATGAACATTTGAGCCTGCTGTGTTGTGCAAGAGCCAACAACTGCATCGATGGCTTCCTTGCAAAGCTTAGGCAGGAGGTTGCTCTGACATCTGTATTTGGCTGGAGAACTTGTCTAGGCACATTATGGCTTGTAAGAAAAGGCTCTACTAACCCAAATATTTTGTTTTAGAAATAATACAGCAGTGGTACCTGGAGTACCTCACATTCATCAGGTGTCATTTCTGGGAGAGTAGAAAGGTTTCAGAAGGGTTATTTTGCATTTAGGCAACTCATGCAAGGCTTAAACAAAACTCATGGAGATGTGGTGGCATCTGGTAACACATATTAAGTATCCTGGTTTATCCACAGCGAAAGCAGACAGTTTTCTTTGTTACCATATCAATCAGTTATGGTTAATTCTTGGTATAGTGGAGTTTTTTATGGTTGAGGTAGTTTATTGGTTTTTTTGGCTGGTGGAATTTATTGGATGCAATAATTTGTGTAGCTAATTCATGAGTCACTCTCTAAGAGCCAAGGATGATGGTTAATTTTGGCAGAAATTATTAATAAAACAGGTGCCCAGCACTGCACATGAAGATTTTGGAAGAATTAGCCTCCTTCCACAAGGAGATGTAATGTGGTCAGTCTTTTCCTAGGTTAGATGTTATGCCAGAAGCACATTGTTTGCAGGGTTTACCTCTGTGATGTGTTACATGTGGAAAAGGAAAGAGTTTTTAAAAAGAGCTGACTTACACAATATATGCAAGAGAATATCTCACATAGTGAAGGTGTCTGCAAAGAGTCTTCTCTCTCCTTTACAATTCTTTAGCCTTTTATTAGGGTGTTTTTTCTTTTTTCCTGTGTTACACATGGGCTATCCATGGTCTCAGGTTCTGGCTATGACTATTCAGATGAATATGAACAAATGTAAGCACCTCTTCTTGGATCTGAGAGTGCGTAAACCAGCTTTCAGCTGGCTGTGTTA